>JAZKJV010003806.1:0-295864 GCA_037367405.1 Ottelia alismoides | reverse complement strand
TCCTAAACCCATTATCCAAACACACCCTTATGGATACTGCGAGGTAAATTCCCATGTTTAATTGTTGGGTAGTCTTTTATTTGGAATAAATTGCAGAATCTATTTATATAGATGCCGCAAATATATGCTTATTGTTTGCGAATTAAATCATTTACTGTTATTGCTTGAATAGTTCACTTATCTCTGGAGCAACTTTGTTATTTTTGTGTATTTTCCTATTATATTAGTGGTTATCCTTCACATACACACAACCAGAACAATTTCGAGGAGGGATACAAGCTAAAAAATTTACTTATCAGTTTCAATACTATCATGATAACTTTATAACGATGACACTAAAAAGGGTAGATTATGTCATATGTATTTTTTCATAAAAATATTAATAATCATTTCAAACTTCTTTTCAGAAATCTGGCCAAGGGTGTCTAGGTTTTTCTAATGATATTTTGTATCTTTTTTAAATAAATTACTTGTGTTTTAGTATTTTTTATTTTTTTAAAAATCTAATCTTATGTATCGACTTCTCATAACATAAACTATGCTTATTCCATTC
Organism: Ottelia alismoides; assembly: GCA_037367405.1. Lineage (NCBI taxonomy): Eukaryota > Viridiplantae > Streptophyta > Magnoliopsida > Alismatales > Hydrocharitaceae > Ottelia > Ottelia alismoides. The sequence goes on along the minus strand of JAZKJV010003806.1, from coordinate 295,311 downwards.
TGTATTAAATTTAAAATATATTATACATGATTTAACGCATTTTATTATGAATAATTTGAAATGTTAATTTATTGTATATGTATAAAATTATACGAATATGATACATCTGGATATATATTTGGTAGGTCTAGTTATGACAATAAAAGTAATGATGAACTCTATAAGATTGAACAACAAATTATTAATTTTAAAATTTGTTAATTAAACAATAGATTTAGTTAATATCTCCTTACGTGGTAATTGGATTTGACATTACAATATAATGGGTTTAGAGTGATATTTTTCTAAAAATCTGTCACTATATCATCCATTGTTTAATATATAATGGTGATAATATCTATTACCAGATTGTAATTTATACTAGAAATCAATGGCGAGTGTCATATCCATTTTTATATCATTAGCATTGGTGCTATAACATCACTTATTTGTTGTTATTATTCTAAATTTTACTTAACCATAACTATTTTCTAGTTGACAAATTAGCGACAATAGGCAAAATTTTGAAAAGTAACAATACATAAGCATCATTATATGGATCATTGCTAATGACATATCAATAAATATGACATTTGTCGTTACTTTCAATAATAAAAAATATATTTTTTGAAATTATTATATTGTCATTGTATATATAACAACAAATAATATACTTGTAATTTTTAGAAAAAAACATCATATAAACGCATTCTATTATAGCATGACAAGAAGTTGATTAATTTTTTTATAGTTCTTTACATTTCTCTAAAGAGCAATAAGATAATCATCGTATAATATCTATTACATTTTTATTTGTATAAGAAATTACTAATAAAAGTCCATCCGAGATAAAATATACTGGGATTCGGTGATAAGTGATAAATTAATGTTAAAGATAAGTTATTTGAGTAAATAATCCAAGAGGAGGCATGTATGATAGTTTTTAACTCCAAGAATCCCAGAACACTGGGTACATATATACATAAAAGACTGAGATTTTTTAGAACCCCAAGGTGCATACATGAGATGTATTATATTCTTTCAAAAAATTTAAGGGGGCATGTGCCCTCCATGCCCGTGGATCCGTCCTTGCATACACAAACAACATGTAAGTCATCATCACATTCATATTGTACGCATTTATACTAGGCCAAGCCGCCAAGCAGGACCATTGGTCGGGTCGAACGGGCCGAAAGTCCAAAAGTCAGTCCATAGTTTCCACCAAGCCTAGACCATGGGTATATTTCAAGGTCCAGGTCCAACCAAAATTTAGGACAGCTGTCTGAGCTCGGTTCGGATCCCGTGTACAAATGGGTCAGGTCCAATCCCCTATTTTCCTAAAATATTAATGTTGTGTTGAGCCCAACATGAACCTTCAGGGACTTGGGTTGACCCAAATTCTGCTTCCCCATCTCTTACATGTTGCATGTGCCCTAATAATTTTAAATTATACTTTCCGAGGTTCTGGAAATAATATGATAAGATTGCAAATTGAACCTTCAACATATTTAATTCACGGATTCCAAACCGATCGATTGTCATATCTCTATTTTTTAAGATTGCGAATCGATAAATATTTTGGGATTTTTAAATTACATAAATGCAAGTTTTTTTACCCTGTTTCCAATATGCTATATAGAATAACATTTTGCATATTTTTAAGCAAATTGACCGCTTATGTCATAGTAATTTTGTTCTTGATTATGGATCAATACTAATGTTCATAATCGATTTAAATCGACACGTTTGAATCCGGTATGATCAAATCAGTGGCAAGGATTGAAAGATTAAATATTTTCGACAAGTATGATCAACACCACAACAAAATAGATATATTATGCACTATTGGGTGCAAGCCAAGCCTGCTTGCCCTATCGTTGGGCCTAGGTCATTAATTTATAAAAAAAACACATGAGCTTTGACTCGGGTCATGGTTCAAAAAAATTGACATTCAAGCAGAATTTTCTCGGATATGGTCGGAATTAGCCCAATGCATCGTTCTAATAGTGGGATCTTCCAACTAGATACAATTTTTCCGAATGTTTTATTTTGAACGGATCACATGATATTGTATATTGGGTACCCGACGTGATATTTTCTAAGAAGAACCCATGAATTTTAGCATCAAAATGCACGAATCAAGATGGGCAACCATTGACACGGATATTTTGAACACCCTTAATAAGTTGTAATAAAATAATTGTTTTTTTATTATTTAACTTCAAATCTAACAAAAAAAGAGTGATAAATTTTACATGTCCCTTATCTCGGCTTATTTATTTGGGATAATTACACCCATAACCCTGAGTAATTCCTCAACCTCAATCATAACCCTGAGTAATCGCGATTTACTCCACGAACCCTGAGTAATGGGTGTCCGTTACGCATGTAACCTTCCGTTACGTGCGACGTCATTGCCTAACTGGGGTTGGGTTACCACCTACCCCGCCCCAGTTAAGGCGGACCTACCGAGGTACACGTGGGCGGCTAGGATGAAATATACCTTTCTGATGACACGTGGGCGGTGAGGATGAAGAAGGTAGTCACATCGGGCAGAGGCGAAGTCGGCCTCCAAGGGTTTACCCCCTCCCGCCCTCGACTGCGTCACCCGATACTCTCCCGCCATTGCCTTCTCCCAGACAACGAAGAACCTCCCAGGCGACGTAGAAGCTTCCTGGCGACGAAGAAGAAGCGGTGCCGCCACCTTGCTGCGGTCGTCCCCAACCACTGATAGGCATCTCGGAGGAGAGAAAGGCAAAGGTACGAGTAAATCAAGTTCTTTTGCTCCTTGTAGACCTCCGCCAAACCTCGACGAATGAGGTGGTTATGTCTCATACGGGATGTTGATGCGGTTCATCTTTTAGAATGGGGTGGTTCGAAGGCCGTCAAGGAATCCTGAGCATATGCGTGCGATATGGGGGCTACTTCAAGAAGGCTAGAGCGCGCGGTGGAGAAAAGTATTTGTTGGGAAAGCAGGTCGTGATAGGGACGGACCCAGACGTCACTTGCTGGTTCGACATCATCGAGGATATTGCCGAAGTCGTCCCGTGGCAAGCTAAGGAGTCTCTGCGCATGAGCTACAAGGTCCCAAATTCTCATCCCACCAGGTACGAAGAGCCAAGTTTTATGGTTGCTACGCGCGAATTAGAAATAGATTATAGACCGTTTATTGATTTGGCAGGTATGCAAAGTTGTCGAATGAGAAGGAGATGATGCACATGTTCCACCTGCATCAAGATGGGACCCAGATTGAGCTTGTCGCTGAGTTTGACGAAGATTGTATAGAAGCTCTTGCGGCGGTGGAAGAGAATGCAGCCGTGGACCAAGATCCATCGACTGTAGATGTGGATGAAAACCCAACATCTACTTCAGCCATGCTTGACAATGTGGTGACCCATTACAGTGGTGAGTCACTTCATCCTACCGCTTTCCCCAATTTTACTGTTGGCGAAGAAGATATGGACGTTGCACCCGAAGATGGTCAAACAGAAGCAAATCAGCCTATTGATCTCGACGACGAGGTTGTGCAGATGGAGATTGACATGCAAAATGTCGATGTGAACATGGATGCTGATCCGTTGTATGCTGATCCCTTGGCTGAGGAATCCACTGGTTACATGACTCCCTTCGAAATGGAGCCACCTGTCATCTCTTCTCGACAGTCGCGTGTCGGGAGATCACGGAGGGTATTGCGATCCCAATCCCGCATCGTCGACCTGAGCGATTCCGATGACAGTGAGTATGTTTGTGACAACACAAGTGAAAGTGATGATGGTGATCTCAGTGGCCTAGAGTCTGAGAACAGCTATCACTTTCTTTTGGATTCTGAGTTGGAGGATGTGGATGACTTTGAAGGCCCGAGGCAAAGCGGTGATGTAGACATCGCCGAGTTATTTGTTGGAGCCGAGTTCGATGGTCATGACGAATTCAAGTTTGCATTGTGCACATATTGCCTAAAGAATGACTTCGATGTGAGATATATCAAAAGTGAGGCGGTGAGAGTAACGGTGGTATGCAGAGGAGAGGATTGTAAATGGAGAATCCATGCATCACGAGTACAAGATAGTTTGCGTTTTAGAGTTAGAACTCTGCAAGCGGAGCACAACTGCTCCTCTGTAAGCAGGGTCGGTAACTCCTTAGCCTCACAACATTGGATTTCAAAGCACATCGAAGGTTGGATTAAAGAAAATCCTGATATGACTGTCAATGCGATATCGCAGCGTATACGCGAGCAATTCCAGATCAGCCTTCCTTACATGAGGATTTATCGGGGACGAAGAATGGCTCTAGACAAGGTCTATGGCAAGGTGGAGGATTCGTATGAGAGGCTTCCATCTCTCATATACGAATTGAAGAGTAGGAACCCGGGAAGTGTAATCCATTATGAAACCGAGAGTGATGACTCATTCTTGCGGGTCTTTGTATCGTTAAAAGCGCAGAGACAGGGATTCATTGAAGGATGCAGGCCTTTCATCGGGCTTGATGGCTGCCACCTGAAAGGAAAGTACTTGGGGATGCTGCTATCTGCCACAGCGTTGGATGGTTGCAATTCTTTGTTCCCAATCGCATATGCTGTTGTGGAAAGTGAAACAAATGTGACATGGAATTGGTTCATGTCACATTTGAATAATGCTATTGAGTCTGATAATGGTGTGGGATTGACCTTCATATCCGATGCGCAGAAGGGGTTAGAATTGGCCGTGAAGACAATATTCCCACAAGCTGAGCACAGAACTTGTATGCGTCATCTCTATAAGAACTTCAAGAGGAAGTTCCCTGGAGAAGAATTGGAAGTAATGGTCTGGTCAGCAGCAAGAGCCTTTGAAGTTAAGCACTTTAATCATTGGATGGGTGAAATTCAGAAGTTTAGCAAGGCTGCATTTGATTACCTAGCAAATGTGAAGGAGAAATGGAGCCGCCACCAGTTCAAATACCACGCAAAGTGCCACTATCTAACGAATAATCTTAGTGAGTCATTCAATGCGTGGATATCACCAGCCAGAAACCTCCCTATATGTGAACTTATTGACTGGATCAGGCAGAAATGCATGACCACAATGGAGGAACGACATCGGAGATCGAAGGCTTGGAATGACAATGTGGTACCATCGGCGTTGTCATACATTAGAGGTCTCACCAGAGACCTTAAAGGTTACATTGTAAGAAGGGCTGACGATAGCCATGTCGAGGTGGAATCTCCTTTAGGGAGATATGTATTGGATCTTAGGAGTCGTGAATGCTCCTGCAGGAGATGGCAAATTTGCGGCCTTCCTTGCACGCATGCCGCAACAGCACTATCAAGCATAAGGGGAGTTCGGTGGGAGAATTATGTTGATGATTTCTACAAGGTTGTTAGTTATCGAAAAGCCTATTGCAGTGGTTACATTTCCCCAATGCCCGACAAGAGCAAGTGGCTACAAGTCAACTTGCCCTTCAAAGTGAAACCACCTCGTACAACACGGCCTCCAGGAAGACCGCGAAAGAACCGCATTAAGCCGAGGGATGAGAATGAAAGCAAAAGCAAGCATAAATGCAGTAGGTGTGGCAAATTTGGCCACCAAGCCCGTACTTGCAAGGAGCCAATCAATGCTCCAAGAGGAACACCGCGAGGAACACCACGAGGAACACCACGAGGAATGACGGTATGCCCCTCAACAGAAGCATCTTCTAGTGCACAAGATGCAATGGCCAATCGAAGGTACGTAGTAGTGATGAACTGTAAATTAGTTTAATTAATTACTTAGTATTACATGCAACTGAAACTCGTCTTCTTTAAGCGGCATTGGACTGAGGTCAGGGACATCTTCTACGAGGGGGAGAGCAGTGGGAAGCTCCACAGGACGGGGACGTGGCCGCAAGAGATCACGAGAAGCTGAGACCTTCCCAGATGGACCTTCTTGCTCGATGAATAACACAAAGGTACAGTGCATACTCTTCTACCCAAGTGTATTGCACAATGCAGTTTTTGAATGTTTTGTTCTTGTAGGAAACGCGCTGATAGATGCACTTGGAGCGATGGAAAAAGGGGGAATTTTGTCTAGTGACTTTTTGGGATCAAATTTTTGTGATCTTCCAAGATGAATCAAGGTGGAAAAGTAGTTTTTTGCTTTCGCATGTAAAAACATTAATACAGGACGAAAATGCTTGCAAGTTTTGTATATGAACTGTTGTGATCTCGCGGGAGGTCAGATGTAATGGTGATGTGGTTTTTTGTGTGCACCTGTTTGATCAATACGTTCATGTTGGTTTTAATCTGTTCATGACATGTCAGATGTAATGGTGACATTGGTTTATAATGGTCAGTGTGCATTTGTCGAAGCTCTATGTTCTTGATGCTTGACGATCCTGCATGGGTATTTATCATGGTGTCAACACTGTGGTTTAAGATAACTTACCTCTTCATTTCAAACTTATGTGAATAAGTAGCGTGACAATTACAATCAAACAAAGGAAAATTGCTTTGAGCCATAACAAAATTTCTCTCACGTTACGTAATACATCACTAAAATTCTCCTTTGCATCTGCATAATTCTTATGCAAATGGATTGTGCATGTATTCTCCTCACGACCTTCGATTTCCCTTCCTTCCGGTGCACGTCGACTTGACGGTTGATCCAGCCACTGAAAGAAATCACACGTTTTGAAGCGACATGTGAAGAACCTCGCTCCTTTGCTCCATGGCTTCCCTGAGATCTTCATCGTCGGCTCTGCACCGCAATGGCAATGCGAACTGGATGATGATTGACTTGAACGCATTTTCTGGGGTGGAAGAAATCTAAGAGCTTTCTTAAAAAACCACAGCAATGGAGACCACAGCAATGGTGCTCCTCCCAATCTTATTATATAGGCATCCATGCAAGGGGACATCACCAACGGTCTTATTTCTAGCCGTTGAGGAAGGCACCAAAGATGGGGGCATTTTAGTCCAAACAAACGGCCGTTATCTCAAAACTCACAGCAATTAACACGGGGTCATCCCGTGTAAGAGTTAACAATTACTCAAGGTTCGTGGAGTAAATCGCGATTACTCAGGGTTATGATTGAGGTTGAGGAATTACTCAGGGTTATGGGTGTAATTATCCCTATTTATTTTCACCATCCGAATGGGTTCGCTGAAATACCAAATAAATAAATAAAGAGTTCAACTAGACTGATGCACATGGAGAGAACAATGTTCCATAAATGGTTTGTATGTTGAAGCGCAAAAACATGCCAATAAAAAAGGGGGTTACATGCTGAAATGTTTGTCGAGATGAAATCAACATTGGATGCCACAGTGCTTGATCAGAGCCCCCCTCTGCTTGGGAAGAAAAGGGTCGTTCCGCAACCACTTGGTGAGAACACCGACGTCGATAGGATGGATCAGAGCACGACAATGGTGGGTGTCCTCTTTTGCCTCCCTGCTGCAGCACATTCAGGAAAGGGCAGAGGCGGATAATCACCCATAGTGCAAAGAACAGCTTCTCGAACTGAGCCCCCCCATGACGCAGAGCCATTGTTAGCGGTGTCCAAGACCCCGCGACGATGCCGATCATGTTCAGTATGATGGAATGGTGGGAATGATGAGGATGCTCGTCCGTTTGAAGATATTGAGGTAATCGAGCTCGTCTTCCTCGTTAGCGGCCGCCATAGAGGTGGCCCGTGAAGTTTGTGCCGATGTCCACCAGGAGGCCACGGAAGACGGCAAAGAGGCGTGTGGAGACACCGCCGGCGGCCCAGAAAGGCTGGTTGGGCCACAAGTCCTGAATGCTGACGCTACTCCGTCAACGTTTCAAGATGCCGGTTGGTCAGCTGCAAACGCAGTTCAACTGCCATCGACGAGTTCATAAAAATGTACCCTCCTTTTATGAAAAATAGCAACCAAGTCCTTCAGGGTGCACGTTTGGTTGGCGGGTTAAGGCGGGTTAAACTGGTAGACGGTAGTCCGTTTTTGGATTTTGGTGTTTGGATAGAGGGTTAAACTGGAGGTGGGTTAGAAGTGGGTTTGGGGTGATATGATTGTATTGAAGTTTGAAAAAGTGAGTAGTTATTGTGATATAATTGTATTGAAGTTTGGAAAAGTGAGTAGAAGTGGAGTAATTTATAATTTTTATATGATATGATGGTATAATATATTATTTTTTGATAGGATTGATGATGTAAATTGATTTATTTAATTTTTTAAAAAAGAGAATAAAGTGGGGCCCACGGGGAGAGAGGGGGATGTGGGTTAAGGAAGGTAAACTCCCCTAACCTGCAGGTAATCCATCGTCCAAACGGTACCTCAGGGAGAAGAGCTTACAGTAGGGATGGTGCAACATGCTGGGAGGAGGATCGAGGTGAAGGGGGCAGACAATAGTGTTGGCATAGGCCAGTTGTTCGAGCCACTTCAGCCGCCTGCTGAGGAAGATCTCCGCATTGCCCAGAGCCCATCGCAGTACCTGCCACAACCATCTGCAGAAATCAATTTAATCTGAACGAGACTCTGCCTGCCGGTCTTTACGTATGCATGAGATCAATAGTAAGTACGTAGGGAAGAGGATCGTCTACTGCAGAGGGGATTGCAGCAGAGGTGCTGGAATCCTATGCTCTACAAATCTTCCAAATTTTGCTTAAATCCGAGATTATATTCTATTTTAAACTCCATTTAAAAAATCTGAATATTTGACTATTAAGATAAATTAGCAAATTATCTCAGATTTGAGCAAAAATTGAAGAATTTGTAAAGCGTCAATACAAGATTCAATATATAAGGTTGGATTTTAAAATCAAAATCACAATAAAAATTTAAAGAGAATTACAACATCTCTGCTCAATCCCCTCTACATCACAGGATCCTCTTTGCGTACGTAGAAGAAAACAAAGCTGCAGATGGTGTTCCCTTCGTCTTGCTTTCTCACAAGACCCCACTTCTCTTGTTCGGTGTCCCACTCCTTCAACCTCGTTTTCCATTTCAAGTCCTTTCTCGTCTCCTTTTCTACCTGAAAAGATAAGACAAATGCAATGGTGATTATTCTGCGATAAATAACAGGCTTTTAATGTACGCAAATTTTAATTAGTACAAGTCGACCGGTAACGCCAATAGATCTAAGATTGGCACATAAATTGTAGTTGGATTTGCATGAATGATTCTCAGCTGATCTAAGGTTGCCGTAGTCATCATCTCTTGAGATCCTTGGAGAACCTATTGATATCTTCATGTTCAATATTTATTACCAAAGGTTCAAATTCAAGCGAGCATTGTTATCGTCTTGGAATAGGCCAATAGATTTGATCTCGATCACATAAAAAAATTCAAAATGATCCATCACATAAAAATGTTAAGCTAGATGACTTATAAATGTTAGATTTACTTACTTCTGTGGCGCATGTAGCGAGGACGACCCTGCAGGCAGATCCGACCACTGTCGGCTCTCTCGCAATCCTGGAGGGCTGGCATGCCATGAACACTTCACCGTTCTTACTGAGTTCGATGTCGCCATCGCATATGCGACACTCTGGGCTACTGACTCCTCCCTGTTCCCATTCCTCTCCATGATTGACGAGTGTCGAGAACTGATTTACTTGATAAGAATAAGAGAAAAGAAGAGTATGTATGTATCTGGAGTATTAAGTAAGTAACTGTCGAGTAACGACCATTTGCCTAAGAAATAGGCTTTTTGCATAATTTGTTGTCAATTGTTTAGCTTTATAATTTTTACTTAGTTACTTTAGAACTAGAAAAGGTTTGCATTTATATGTTCATCCTTGTGTTAGATACATAAGTGATACCAACTCTGTTATGATACCAGTTGATGGGACAGGACCCACCGATATCGTCTTCTCTTGGATACCGATTGCTGGAGATACGAACATTCCCGGATACAAATGCGGATACACAATTGACCACCACCATGGAAGCACGTGAAGAAAAGAGACAATAATATATAACATTAGTCGGTCACCTCACCAGAGAAAAAAGATCACTAAAAGAAGAATGAATACATCTCTTTCTGTTCTCTCGTTCTCTTCCTCTCTTCTCTCCCTTTTTCTCTAGGGATATTGTGGTAGGGGTGGTGTTGAGACAATGCATCCACCCCCTCTATATATAGTCCAATTACAACCACGTAGTCCTATTCTCTATATACAACTCAACGACGATTAGGATTAGAATTCCTAATTTAATTTGACTCCAATCCTATCACCTCCCCCTTAAAAAAAGATTTGGTCAGCCGTCAGTTTCCACAGATTGTAATATAACTAAATGAAAAATAACGACTCAAAATAACCTTGGATTAAGAAACAAGCAGGTACAAAGACAGAATGAGAGACATATATATACACAAATAGTCACACAACCATTACAGAATGTAGCAGGATTTATAGACAAGCTAAGATTCTAGATCCTCAAAAGCAAATGAGTGAAATAATTACCTTCGCTTATAAATAATTAACATGAGGCGACACTACAAAAAAGCGCGATTGGCGTGCACACAATGGGGTGCACTGGGCGAGCACATGTGCTCGCCCAGAGGCGAGCGAGCACTTAGGTTGCACATGTGCTCGCCATCCTGATCGCCCTTTTGAATCTGGAGGCGCGGTTATATTTTCGTTGATGGGCGAGCACGTTAATAGCACACGTGCTCGCCCAAATGTGCTCGCCCAGTTGAAAATCAAGGCGCGATCGAATTGGCGCGTGTCAATTTTCCTGGCGAGCACCTAACGAGCACCGGGAGAGCACATAAGTGTGCTCGCCCGCGCTCGTAAACAGAACGTCGGGCGCCCCCTTTCCTCATTCCTGCGCGACTTCTTCTCTGTTTTCCTCTCCTCCGACGATTTTTGCTTGGCCGCGCCCGCGTCGAGGGAGTTCCGTTTGACCATTATCTCACACACACACACACCCTCCGTTAGGTATATCTTATCATCCTTTATCTTTTTTTTGTGTATTTCATTAGTTTTTAAACTTGTTTTAGATATTAGGGTTTTGATGTTGTTGATGTTGTTGATGGTTAATCTTGTTGCTTATGCTTCATGTAGATGTTTAATATATAGTTGTTGTTAGATTTGAGTATATATATGTCTAATATAGATGAAATATTATAGGCATGTGAAGTATTTGATGAAATGGCACAACAAGTAAAGTGCTTAAATATTGATGTAGGTGAATGTTGATATAGATGGGATGAGAGAAACATTAGTTTCATAACACTAGGTTCATAACATTAGGTTCATTGAGAATTGACATTAGACTAGTTTAATAACATTAGAGAATGTTAATATAGAGAAGTGCCATACAACTACAAATATGGGAGAATTGACATTAGACTAGTTTAATAACACTAGGTTCATTGAAATGGGTGATGGGGGATACAAAGCCTTTGATAATTACAACTACAAACAAAAATTTTGATTCTGTGATAATTTTATTATCACATTAAATTTTAGTTATTGTGATTAAGTATATCACATTAACTTATAGATAGGTTTATGATAAGTCTAAAATAGTATACATTAATTATTAGAAAATCACACAAAATTCTTTACACACAGTGCGTCCTTCCACACCGGGTGGTGTGTGGCCCTGCACAACGGGTGGCGTGTGCAACACATTAGAGGATTTGATCACCTCTAACTGTGTTATATTTTTTTATTTTTTCACAGCACTATTGGACTCACTTTGGGATGTTTATCCCAGACCAATGGTCGTGGATTTTGATGTTTGCAGGTTCGAATTTTTTTGCAGGTGCCCATTAACTTTTAGTGACCCAAGCACTGTACTAGGCACTAAATAAGGATCACACTTATCCCTATCCCCATCGTTAATCAGCCAAACATACGTACATGCCCGGTTAATATAAATGAATAAACATTTTAAGATTATTTTATAGTCTCATTTGTAGCACTTACAAATGTATGACGTAAAATGATCTTAAATTATTACATTTATATTAGCTTTCCTTAGTTCGGAGGTCCCGGACTAAGGGGGTCCGTAAGGATTCAAATTTACTAGAAGGTGATCCGTGTCACAATGTCTTTATTTCTTACGGAAATTCGGTTCATAACCCCTTCCTCTTCTGTATACCAAATCAGTCATATTTATTATTGAAATAATCAATAATATGATTATTTTGATAATTAATTACGATTGATTTATGGGGTATACGGGAGAGGTGCAGGGTTATGCTGCCGAATTTTCGTTAGAAATAAAGATACTTGTGACAACGATCATCTTTTAGTAAATTTGAATCCTTATGGACGGGCTAAAGTGATAACATAATTAATACACTTCTCTTCTATCTTTTATCTCAATAATATGATACGTTTAGATATCCTGAATTTCCTAGATTTGACATTTTAGATTATTTAATTCAGGTTCATAAATATGACCAATAGAGAATGGATGTACAACCGTGTAGTAGATGGGCGTATAGCAGATGCTTTTCAAAGAGGTGTTCAGGAATTCATACAATTTGCTTACGCACAAGGTTCCCGTATTGTGGATTCAGATGGAACTATCTTGTGTCCGTGTAAGAAATGTCGTCTAATGAAGAAGAGATCAAAAGATGAAACTCAGTTACATCTTTATAAAATGAGTTTCATGGAAGGATATCATATTTGGTGGAGGCATGGTGAGAATTTCGAGGACAGAATGAATGATGTGGAAGAAGCTGACAATATTAATCCCTTTGCAGATATGGTTATGGATGTTGCGGGTCCAGAATTTAATGATACTTTGTTAGATGATGAGGAACCATATGGAGAGTCTGCAGAATTTTACGAACTGTTGAAAAAAGCAGAAGAGCCATTGTGGTTGGGTTGAAAGACATATTCAAAACTTTCTGCGGTCTCGGATCTTCTATCGATGAAGATGGAATATAATATGACCGATCATAATTTTGATGCAATGCTGAGGATTATTAAGAAGATGTTACCAGAAGATGCAGAATTACCTTATAATTATTACAAAACAAAAAAGATGATGCGGAAGATGGGTTTAGCAAAAATTAAAATACACTCATGCATAAATCACCATATTCTATATTACAGTGAACATCAACATTTATAACGGTATCCTGAATGTAATGAGCCAAGATATCAGACAGCTAGTAAGAGTGGAAAAAAATATCGAGAAAGATTCTACGTTATTTCCCGCTGACTCTGAGATTGAAACGACTATATTATTGTAAAGAAACGGAGAAATACATGACATGGCACGCGGAACATAAAGTCGATGAATATATGGAGCATCCATCCGAATCTGATTGTTGGAAAGAATTGATGTCAGCTTTTCCTACATTTAATGATGAAAAGAGGAACTGCGTTATAGATTTATGTACAGATGAGTTTAATCCTCATGGAAGAAGTAGAGATTACTCTTATTGGCCAGTAATGACAACGCCATATAATCTACCCCCATGGTTATGTAATAAGCGACAGTTTATGTTTCTTTCGCTGTTAGTAACAGGACCTACACATCCGGGAAAGTACATTGATGTTTATTTACGTCCTCTTAACGATGAGTTGAAAATGTTATGGGTCGATGGAGTTAATACATATGATGCTAATAAGAGTCAAACATTTAACATGAAAGTAGCTCTACTTTGGACGATAAATGATTTCCCAGCATATGGAATGTTATCTGGATGGAGTACGCATGGACGTAAAAGTTGTCCATATTGTATGGATAGTACTAAATCATTCCAGCTTCAACACGGTCAGAAACCATGTTTTTTTGATTGTCACAGACGATTTCTTCCAAGTAATCATCCATATCGAAAACAGAAACATTCTTTCAAAAGAAATACAATTGATCTTTCAGATCCTCCACCAATTAAGACATGCGATATGATATTATCATACTTGGAACAATTAGAAAAATCAGCCTTAGAAAATGGAGATAAAACAAAAAACCTTCCTGGTTTTGTTGACAATCATAATTGGATTAAGAAGAGTATATTTTGGAAGTTACCATATTGGAGTAAGTTACTGATACGACACAACTTAGATGTTATGCATATAGAGAAAAATGTGTTCGATAACATCTTCTACACTGTAATGAATGTAACCGGTCGATCAAAAGATACAGTAAAGTCTCGTCGTGATTTACAACTCATATGTAATCGCCCAAAATTGCATATCAAGGAACATGATAGTGGAAGGGTTGAAGTTCCAAAAGCAAAGTATACTTTAGATAGAAATCAAGTTAAGCTTGTTTGTGAATGGACAAGTAAATTGAAGTTTTCAGACGGATATGCATCAAATTTTTCCAATTTGGTCGATCTGAAGAAGTTTACATTTAAGGGCATGAAGAGTCATGACTGCCATGTTTTTATGGAAAGATTACTACCGTTAGTGTTCAGAGGATTGTTACCAAAAAATATTGTCGATGCTCTTTCAGATGTAAGCAGATTTTTCCAGGTGTTATGCTCGTCACGCATACACCGCATGGAGATGGATTATCTTCAAAAAAATATTCCTGTGATTATGTGTAACCTGGAGAAGATATTTCCGCCATCATTTTTTGATTCGATGGAGCATCTGATGATTCATATTCCATGGGAAGCAAAAGTTTGTGGACCGGTAAAATATCGTTGGATGTATCCGTTTGAAAGGTAATTAAATGTATTATAATGTGATTCCTTCGTGACTATTTGGACTAAATGTTTAACCTATTTTCTTATAGGTTTATGTTCTTTCTTAAAAGAAAGGTCCGAAATAAAAGTAAAGTTGATTGATCTATAAGTTCACAATATATATATGAGGAAGTCGCAACATTCTGCGCAAGATATCTTCCAGAAGATGTGGAGACTATCCACAATAGATGCAGGAGGAATGAGACAATTTCTTCCGATGAAGAACCTTGTATCAGTATCTTTCGACCATCGACTCAACTAATAGGCAAAGCAACTGAACGTTTCTTATCGAAACAAGAGAATGATGCTGCAGAGTTGTACGTATTAGACAATTGCGAGGAAATAACACCATATGTTCAGTAAGTATTTGAATTGCTTTATGTATATATTCAATACAAGTAATGAATATTTTTCTCTTATAAATTGTAGGGAATTTAGACAGAAAATCATGTAGGAAAATCCTATGTATTCAGATGATGAAGTTTTGAGCACTTATAGAAATCAATTTTCAGCATGATTTAAAGACCTATCAAAACAGTTGAACGGTGGTGATTTCTATTCTCATATTCTAAAATATTTTGGAGAAGGACCTGTTTATAAGGTTCGATCGTACAACTCATGTTATATTAATGGGTATCATTTTTATACCTTAAATTCCGGTAAATATTTGACAACTCAAAATCATGGAGTGATGGTTCGCGGATCTTGTTATGAGGAAGATCATCTGAATTATTACGGAATTTTAAAGGAGATTATAGAAGTGGAATATAGTATACCAGGCTTGAATAAAGTAGTTCTTTTCTTGTGTGATTGGTATGAACCCAATGGAGGTGTAGTACTTGATAAAAGAAATAACATTGTCGACGTGGTGCAAAGGAAATTTATACGCAGATTTGAACCATTCGTCTTAGCATCTCAAGCGGATCAAGTATGTTATCTCCCACAAATATCAAAGAAGAGAAAGGGCATTGAAACAGTAACTGTTGTGAAAATAAATTCTCGAAGTTATATCTCCAATGATTCCAGTAATAAGGAAGATGACATAAATGAAGCATTTACACCGACAAATGAAAGAATAGACTTAACAGAAGAAGTCCCAGTTATCGAATCGATTCGATTGGCTGATAATGAAGTTTTGTGTGTTGACTTACAAGATGATACTGACTCCAGAAATGATTTCTCGGAAAACTCAAAAAATGAAGAAATATCATTTAATCCCACCGAAATAAGTGATGAAGATTAGTTGTAAGTTTTATTATACAATTATAATTGAATTAACTAAAATCTTAAATAATAACTATGTAATGCATCATTATTACAGTCATGGCAGGTTTTGGACGTGGCGGGTCGCATGGATCACATAGATCCAATCGTCCTTCTTCCTCAGACACACCTTCTTCCAGTAGACAACCCACCCCGGATGTTGCTCCTGATTCACAGTCCGACGAGGTTCGCCGGGTGATAGCTTACTACGAGTCTCTTGGTTGTCCTCCGCCACCCTTTTACGTAGGAGGCTATGGAGAGCCATCTACCTCAGCAGCCCCTACAGGATTCCCAGTCTAGGTCCCCATACCAGCCCGGACATCGATAGGTTCTGACTCTCCTTCTTCTGGACGGCCGAGCACATCCGTGCCTTTACCCACTGTAGTTGGACAGACGTCGGCGTCCAACCCTTTGTTGGAGGTTACGGCTGATGGGAGGTAAAATTTTTTTAGATTTTATCTTTAAATATTTTCAAAATTTTTATAAATTGTATGGAAATTAAATTTTCTAGTAAATACAGGGATTTTTTGAACAGCAACATGGTGGCAAAGGAGATAACCAACATAATAAAGACACACTTGACTTCCATGCAATTTAGGTGGTGTCGCATTCCTGATGCAGAGCAGGAGAGACTTTTTGACATGTTTCTGGTAAGAAATGTTTCTTAGAAGTGATATAGAATTTTTTGATTAAGTTTTTTGTATCTTATAAATTGTTATTATTTTTCAGAGTAGGTTTCGCCTTGGCACTGGTCTGGGGAAGGAGGTTTATTGTATAGCCTTCATTCATTTGGCAGAAAAGAGAATGAGCGATACATTTTTCAAGGCAAGGAGAGACGCGCATGCGAAGACGGGATGCGAGGAGATGAATTTTGAGGAGATGAAGAGGTTCCCGCCGTCATGGTGTACGGAGGATAGGTATTATACTTGTCAAATAATTTATATTACATTTTTAAAATAATCAATTATAATAACGTAATTCTTGCAGATGGGCCGATTTCTGTGATGCATTCGTTGCGGATGATGAGTTTAGAAGAAGATCTACGACGGGAAAGACAAACCGCCAAAAACAAAGGATCAAGTCGACCAGTGGCTCTAAAAGCCACAATCAGATTAGAGCGGAGATGGTATTACGATTCGAAATTATTTTTTGGAGATCTACTTTAATATAATGCAATGTTTTAATAGATCTTAAAAAAATTTTCAGGCTGCTAGGTTGGAAAGGGAACCCTCTTTTCAGGAGTGGTGGTCGAGGTCCCACATGAGTGGGAGAGAAGGAGAGTCGCAATGGTCCACTCCTGAAGCAGGACAATTATTGGTAAGTCTATCAATTTATTTACAATTAATTGATATATTATAACTTAATTATATATATTGTAAACTTTGTATTTCAGGATCGTTATCTGGCAATATCTGCAGAAAAATGGGGTGTCGATCCAACTGAAGAGCAACCACCATTTGATAAAACGATCTGGAAGCAGGTATATATGGATAAATATTATCTTACTATATTCATTTCTAATATATACTTTTATATTAAAAATTGAAAAACTTATAAGGTGTTGGAGGAGAAGGACGTTGTGGCGAATAGGAAGCAGACGCTTGGTGATCTTCCTCCATATTATGTGGAGGAACATCGTCACTCCTATTCTGCATACTCTCAGCCGTCGTACGCGCAACCACATCCGTCCCAATCAACAGTTCCAATGGAGTTGCAGATGGCGATGATGGTGGAGCAGGTGACGAAGCTCCGAGAGGAGTTCACGGCGTATATGTAAGTATTCTTCTTATAAAATGAGTAATACAATTAAATTTCTATATCTGCAAAATGCATGTAATATATAAATATCTTCCATATATAATATAGGTCGCAAGGGCGTGCATCTCAACCTGAAGAGATTGAATCTGATAACGAAGAGGAGGAGGAGAACGACCCTGAAGAAGAGGCATGCATGTATGCGAGGTTCAAAGAAAAGGAGAAAGAAAAAAAGAAATCAAAGCAGGGTTTAGTGTCCAAATTTTTTAGATCAAAGAAGAAGTAAATTGGTGGTTTGGACCTGTATTTTTTTAAAACTTTTAGAACATCTTTTTATTTATATGAACTTTGTTGGCGTTGACTTGTTTGTAATATTTAGATATTAAATTAGATTGTTTATTTCTGAATTCATGTATATTGTGTTCCTTTAAATTCTTAGTGCTAGTTATCTTACTCTACGAACTGCTATAATATATATATATCCTTAGGGAGATACCTGCAGTGGTTTATTGGCAGGGTATACCGGTTCGACGGGGCGTCAAAACCCTGTCGAACCTGTATATTTTTTTTCTGGAAATCACTTTGGGCGAGCACATGTGCTCGCCCGGTGCTCCGTGTGTAATCGCAAATTATAGAGAAGGCGATCACACCGACGAGCACATATGTGCACGCCATCGAGAGGGCGAGCACATAGCGTCCCATGGTGCTCGTCCACCAGCCGTGGCGACTCTCAGATAAGCGAGCACGCCCTTCACGAGCACATGTGCTCGCTCACTCGTCGGGTGTGCACATGGCGTGCACCAGGCGTGCACATAACGAGCTTTTATGTGCACGCCAATCCCGCCTTTTTTTTGTATTGCGAAGACACAAATTCAGGAGTGCCACATTGCATCTGCATGCAAACAACCCATTTGGAGCTTCTGTTTCCTTTATGATAACCATATAAATAATATCCGATCTGCATCAGAAAAGGGAGCAATATATATCTTGGTTCTGCAAGTGAGAATATATATCAGAGATGACCGACAAAGCTTGCGATTTCAAATTGTTGGGAGGGAAAAAAGAGAGTGGAACTGTGGACTAACAAAACCATGAAAGACGTTGAGATGAGGAAGTAGAGGATAATTGTAACGTTCCGGGCTTAAGTCCTCAGTCCGTTATCGAAGTATTATTGGCCCTGACAACCTCTTGGGATCGGGCCCATACGAACCCGATTAACCATCCCCAAAATGCTTACGTCGGGTTGTTCCGTAGTAAGCCCCTTCACTATTTATCCCACCCGGAATTTTTTGTATTCCACGGTATGGGACATTTGTTTGGGGTTTTACAACCTCCCCCACTTATATTCACAACGTCCTCGTTGCGACATGGCACATCACTTCTTCCCAGTGACAGTGGCGGCTGCACGTTCCGGGTAGCCATTTCCTCCAACCTCTTGTAGGGGCGGCTCCACCTCAGGGGTAGCCCTTTCCACTGTCAGAGGGTGTTCGGCTCTGATACCATTTGTAACGTCTCGGGCTTAGGTCCTCGGTCCATTATCGAAGCATTATTGGCCCTGACAAACTCTTGGGATCGGGCCCATACGAACCCGATTAACCACCACCAAAATGCTTAAGCCGGGTTGTTCGGTAGTAAGCCCCTTCACTATTTATCCCACCTGGAATTTTTTGTGTTCCACGGTATGGGACATTTGTTTGGGGTTTTACAACTTTTTGTAACGTCTCGGGCTTAGGTCACCGGTCCGTTATCGAGGAAAACTGACCCTGACAACTTGTCGGGTTCGGACCCAATTGGACCCGTTGGCAACTGCCCAAAATGCTTAAGCCCAAGTTGTCAAGTAGTAATCCCCACCATTTATAAACCACACCCACGCTTTGTGAGTTTTAGATGTGACACTATGTTTGGGGGTATGGGTGTTACAATAATAAAGGTACCTCAAACAATAGCGATAAAGGAAAGGATAGTCAATGGGAAGTGCAACAGACTCTGCAGTGCCCATTTGAGCCGCTCACCGTGCAAAATCACGTGAACCGCTCGATCAAGATCGAGCAGCTCAAATGGTCACTGCAGAGTCTGCTGCTTCCCCCATTGCAGCAGACAATGTGCGAGATGCGCTGCCAGTGCGGGTTTCCGTCTTGCTGACCATACCGTTCCTTCAGTGCTGGACAGTTGCGCACAGCAAGTGTCACGGGAAGGCCCTCCTTCGGCAGCGACGATATTTGAGGACAATCACGTATACTCAGCATGCAAAGGGCTTTGAGTCCCCGAAGATCCATAGGTAATTGATGCAGACGCTCACAAGAAGAAATAGTTAATCCTTGCAAAGAGGTGAGGGAGAGGAAGTGACGCTTCAGGTCCCCATCAAAGCTAATCAAATCCAATCTTTCAATATGTAAATACTGGAGGGGACTCCCGGTGATTCGCTCGATGAGATGAGTGAGCTGATGCTTGTTAGATCCACCAAGCTCCAAATCTTGGAGCGAGGGAAACAACGTCGATGGTGACTGGGAGACCATGAAATGTGGACAGTCCTTAATGTATAAATACTGTAGAGAATTGAGAGCAGGGAAATATGTGACATCAAGGGCAACTCCAAATGCGCAACACCTTGAGGAAGCTTAGAGACGGGAACTCGGATGGAAGCCCCATGCAACTTCTGACGTCCAATTTCTCCAATGTTGTCAATTGGCAGATCCCTCCCAATCCAGAGGTGACCATCTTGTTATTCAAGTTAATACTCTTTACACGAGAACAGTGCACCAGAAGGGACAGCAGCCCTGCTAGTTGGTCCTCGCTGAGATCTCTCGCACTTACTTCTTGAAGAAGCTGATTAGAGGAAGATTGCGGGCGTCGACGGTTGAACACGAATCTTGGGCAATTCTGAATGTTGAGAGTCTGCAGTGAGCCAAGGGCTAGAAGGTCTAGGTCCTTCAAACTTGCACAAGACGAAATTCTTAATGTCTTCATGGATACAAGTGTACACAGTGCTTTCTCTGGTATTGATTTTATGTTGGGGCATTCACGCATGATTAGTTCTTCCAAAGCAGTAAGGCCGGAAGGAAATCCGGAAAGTACAGACTCATCAAGATCATCTTGTTCGATCTCAAGCTCTTTCAGCGAAGAGAGCAGAACTCTGCTTTGGGATAAAGACTTGAGGAGGGAAGGAGACTTGAAGATTTTTAAATGGGATAGGGACGTGCATGGAGCAGAATTTGGATGCTGGTCTTCTATAGTTGCGCTTGGACAATTCTGGATGATTAGATACTTCAGTGAAACTAGAGCTCTGACATCTATACCCACCTTTCCGATGCAACTACTTAAACGTGTTCCCATGTATCCATTGAGAGACAGTTTAGGTTCCTACTCGGACGAAGGCCCTGGAGCACATCTAGTAACCCTAGATTTCGTGCGAACGGCTCGATCTCGATCGAGTGGCTCGGGTTCACTCCTGATTGCAGCAGATCCTTGCTGCCCAGCAGAGGATCCATGGTCTCTAGTTGTACCTCTTCTGAGCCACTGCTATGATCCCAGTTGAGTACCAATTCTTTGAGACCATCTTTCTTATCAAGTTGAGTTTTTTCTGCATCTTCTTTTGCTTCTATATTCTCAAGATTATGGATGTGAAGGGAGCCACATATTTTATTTAAATTTTGCAACTCCATCACCTTGTACCCATCATCTCTGCTGACATGAAATGTCTTTAGCTGCTTTAAATTGGTGAGTTTACCTATGTTCTTGAGAGTTACCCTACCTTCAGTGATATCCAGATTTGCCAAATTTACCAATCTTGTCAAAGAATCGTCCAGTGAAGAAAGTTTATCACAACCTAATAATACCAATACTTGCAAACTGTAGAGACAGGACACGGAAGCCGGTAGCTTCTCCATTTTTGGCAAATTGATATCGAGATAACGAAGAAGTTTAAGATTTCCAATCGAATCCGGCAATGATGTCATGCTATCGTTATGCAACGAAAGAGCCCGTAGATATATCAAACTATTGAAACAACCATCAAGAAGACTTGTATAATTATTGACCATTTTGTTGAAATTATAGAAGAGAAGAGTTCTCACTGCTTTACATCTCCTAAGATCCCGAAGCAATTTTAACTCTACGTCTGCAATCTCAGCAACATCACGGTCCTTCTCAATGAATGATATATGACGGAGTTTCTTTGGAAGATTATGTTCAGTAACACCACTCACACAAAGGCTTTCCTCTTTGGTTATCTTCTCCGCCAAATCATGCACCAGATCATGGATCGCAAGAGAAGGTCCAGTTTTTGTTTTGGTACTCCGCAGAAGAGATCTATTTGACAATTGAATGATGATTTCACTTCCAGTGTCTTCTGGAGCAATCTCATCCTCTATAGCTGTCAATTTTTGGGACATCCATATATAAAAGATTAGAACTGACAGATGCCATACGATGTAAGCATGTGTATGTTGTATTTTCTTTGAATGTGCAATCTTTCGGAAATAACGAAAAATATGAAATACTTTGTTTGAGAACCGCTGGCAAACTATCATAACTGAGCATCAATATTGAGAGCATATAATTTTCGTCCTCCTTTATTTCTAATACCTTACTGTTTTAAATCCTCCTCCAATATCTAGCATCTATATTCCCATGTAAAATGCCACCGATGGTTTCTGCTGCCAGAGGCAAGCCTTTAAGCCTCTGGACAATTTGTGTGCCTATTGATTCCAATTCTGGATCAGCATCTGCAGTCTCATAACCAAATGCATGCCTTCTAAAAATGTTCCACATATCATCTTCCTTCAGAAAATTTAGAGGGATGGGTTCGAGTCTATCAATACGAATGGCATCAGCAACTTTTTTATCCCTTGTCGTCACAATTATCCTGCATGTGAGATTATTAGCTTTCAACGGCTCAAGAAACATATTCCAATGGTTGACTTTTGTATCCCATGCATCGTCCAAAACCAATATGAATGGCTGCTTGTCCTTGATTTCTTCCACAATAGTCTTGCCTAATAGATCCAGATTGCAACCACTGTAGTCTTTATTTCTCTTCTCAGGAGAGCATATGGAATTTATTATTTCTATCATCAGTCTTCTCAACTCCAGATCCTGGGACATGCCTATACATACCCACGCCTTTGATTTAAAAAAATCCTGCACTTTTTGATCATTGAATACATACCTTGCGAGAGTGGTCTTCCCCACCCCGCCCATACCTATGATAGGAAGGACCGACAGATTCTTGTTATCACCTAACAACATCTTTACTATGTCTCTCTTCTCATCTGCTCTACCAACCACTAGGGAGTCATCAGCAAGTACTCCGACGTAATCTATTGGTGCTCCCCTGTTCACCTGAGGGTGCGGCTATACTGCGAAGACCCCACTCATGTCCTTGTCTACGTAGATCCTCCAGCTTGTCATTGATACTCTTGATCAGGTGTGCTACCTTAAGATTTGCAGACGATTTGCAAAACATACGCAAGAGATGAAGCGACTTCTCACCTTGGCCTTCCAACCCATCTCAGTAGGCAGCTGTTCTGCATCAGTTTTATTCATGAGAGCGAGATCCACCTCATATCGATCGAGTATGTCCTCAGCATCGTACAACACCTCCTTGAGCTCTCCCAGCCAGGAGAGCACGCCCGAATTCTCCGTTTGCTTCTGCTCGGCATCCTCGAGAACGCCCTTTATGAGTTGAAGAACTTTGCTTAGGCGGTCTATCTCCTCCGGGACACCCTCCTCCAATCCCCACCTCTCCTTGAAGTGCATGATGCCATGTTCCAACACCTTGCTGATGATGGGAGAGACAAACCATCCGATCACAGGGACTGCGATCGAAGCCATAGCTATCTCCAGAAGAGAGTATGCTCAAGTTGAAGATGGGAGAGAGATTTGGTACGTTGAAGCGGAAGACGGGAGAGATCGGTAGAACACGATAAGATGGTAAATTGTACTGTCCAGACAGCTCATGTATTGGCCCACTCTTAGGGATGAAAACGGATCGGATATGCCTATTTCCATATCCATATTCAATTTCTCTCTATCGAATACGAATACGGATACGGATATGATTCGGATATACATTATGGAAACCATATCCATAAAAATACGGATACGAATCCGAATCAGATATTTATCGAATCCGAATACGGATCGAATAAAGAGCGGATCCGAATACGGATCGAATAAAGAGCTAATCCAAATATTAATCGAATAAAGAGTGAAATCCCAATATGGATCCAATAAACATGGAATCCGAATACGGATTGAATAAAGACCACATACGAATATGAATTGATTTTTTTATCAACGTTCATATGATTTTAAAAATAGCAATGAAATATAAATAAGTTGCGTCATGACAAAAGGGAGTGTCGAGGTGACATATATTCTTGATCGGAAGCAAAAAGGGAATAGGATTTCATAAATTTTGTCCGTGCTCGTACCCAAAGAAATAGAAATTTAATAATATCGTTAATATATTGTACTATATAATGTATAATACTAATATAATAGCATAGATTGTAGCTTATATTATATTAACTAATATATAAAATAATATCAAATATTGTATTCAGATATCCGAATCCGAATCCGGATATTCAAGCCATTACCATATCCGTATCTGTATTCGGAAAATTTTTACAACCTATATCCATATCCGATCCGTATTCGATTAATATTCGGATACGGATATCCGTATCCGGTACTTTTTCGAATACGGTAAGCGGATATTCGGATATATCCATATCCATTTTCATCCCTACCCACTCTTTAATTAATTTTTTTGTCCCTTAGAAGTTGGTGTTAAAATAATGAAAAAACAAGGATGGAATCTCTACTACTCACTTCCACGACGAGTTGTTTATGTATATCGATTAGGGATTAAAACGCATGTGAATATATTTGTATCCGATCTGCTACTGTATTCTTTTTTTTTGACATTCGTATTCGTATTCGTTTTAAAATGGATATAGATATGGATATCACTTTGACATTCACTAATATTCGCATTCGTATTTGTATATTTGTTTTCGTACATAAGTATAGTAATAGATTTATTTATAACTGTACGTAACAACATTTTATGATTGCATTCACTATTGTTGATATAATTGTTAAGAAATTATTATATCTGATATATTCATTTTACGTGAAAACCATCGTAAACATGTATATTTTAGCTAACCTATTAAAAATTTATGTTAATATTCATATCCGATTCGTATTCGTTTTTAAGGATATGGTAACACATTTTTTACATCCGTCAATATTTGTATCCGCGTTCGTATTTGTATTTTAAAATATATAAGAATATGATTATACCTATATTCGTATCCGTATCCGACTGTTTTCGTCCCTAATATTGATGCATCAAAGAATCCCATTGAAAAAACTGGGATGGAATCTCTACTCAAGTCAACGATAAGTTAGTTGTGTATGTAGATCTATCCATTAAAGAATCCCATTAAAAAAAGCTAGTTGGGGTTGCTGTCATCTTAAATAGGGACCTCAAGTTGAGCTAATAATTCAGTATGGAAACTTTTCACGATCCAATCGGTTCAAAGATTTTAAAAAAATAGAGGAAAAAGTGAAATTTCGTTCCATATAAATTATATCTTTTGTATGGAATAATCATTTTCTAACTTCGTATTGGGAGTAAAAATAGAGAATATTCCATATTTTAGGGATCTATTAATATTTTTACCCATATATAATACCGTCATTTGTAACGTTCCGGGCTTAAGTCATCGGTCCGTTATCGAGGAAAACTGATCCTTACAACTTATTGGATACGGATCCGAATGAATCCGTTGACAACCGCTTAAAATGCTTAAGTTCAAGTTGTCAAGTAGTAATCACCACCAATTATAAACCACTCTCACACTTTGCGAGTTTTAAATATAGTACTATATATCTTTGAGGGTATGGGTGTTACACCATTATCCCGTTAATTCCTCCTTCCAATATATCTTCCTCAACGTTCGTGACAGTCGTTGCATAGTTCATTTCATAATGAAATGATAAATCTTTGATTGTGTTATTAAATTAATAGCAACTTATACAACTAATAATGATATGATTAATATAAATTTAAATCAAACTATAATAAAATGTCAAAGATAATTACATTTCATTTCAAATTAACACTTATCCCACGTGATTACCAAAAAGAGTTGTGAGTAGACCATATGGTAAAGATATTTGGGTAAATAGTTTTTGGGTAATTTACATAAGGTACCCACCTATGTACTCGATCTTAATCTTGGTCACTATCATTCATTCCTTTACATTGTTCAAGTTTATACATTTGGATATACCAATGATTACATAAGGATAAGTCTACCTTGAACTCAAAAGAACAATTTCGATATAAATTACATCCTTTATATGGAATGCTCATTTTTTTAACTTTGTATATCGAGTAAAATTAGAGGATATTCCATATTTTAGGGATCTATTAGTACTTTTACCAATTTACCGTGCTGTCATTCCTCCGTCCAATATATCAAATTTAGTGAAAGTCGTTGCACATTTCATTTCATAATGAAAATGAAAAGATAAATATTTAATTGTATTATTAAATTAATAGTAACTTATACACATCATAATGATATGATTAAAATAAATTTAAACCAAATTATAATAAAATGTCAAAGATAATTACATATCCTTTTTCTAATTAACCACTTATCCCACCTGATTACCCAAAAAGGTAGGAGTAGATCGTATGTTAAAGATAGGATTTAAAATTATTTCTCAATTAAATATTTTCTTCTCGTACCATTCACGTGACAAAGTTATCTTAATGGGACTGGTTATAAGTAATATTCTATTTCCATAAATGTTTTGTGTAATTGTAAATGTTTCTAAAAACAAATCAACATTAATAGGCATAAAATACAAGCTCATATATTTTCATAAAATTAAATCTCTCTCATAGACACATAGGGCCTGTTTGGTTGCAGGGTTGGGCAGGGTTGGCCCAACCCTGGTTACTATTCACAAGGGTACTTCCTCCTCATATATTACTATTCACCCACCCCAACCCAGCTCAACCCAACCCAGTCCAACCCAGCAACCACCCAGCAACCAAACAGGCCCATAAAGTTATACCATAGTTTCCTCTTGCAACGAAGCTTATGAGATTGGGATTTAAGATTAACGATTTGGATTCAAAGAGAAAGGAGATGCATTTATGCTCAAAATTTTATTCATTTATTATTTGCTCTTGATGTCTTCACCTTAAAAGATATACAACTAAAAAACGAAGCATATCCCCTGTTATATGGACATGGAGCTTCTTAGAAAGTTCTTTCAACAATCGTAATATTTTGAACAAAGAAGTTGGTATAATACCTTTGGGTTCTTGGCATCTGAAGCTGTAGAGCTCCTTAAGAGGGTCCAGAAAATTATGCATAGTAATATTATGGTCCCCAGGTCTATGGATGTTGTATTCCGAAGAATTGGATTTGCCATCCAAAAGGGATTAGCGGCGCAGCTTGTTGCCCGTCTCCCAACAATTTCTTTGTAATATGTTTCCTTTATATTCAATGAATTATTATCTAGATGATTAAAGTGAAAAACTTCATATGCATATCTTTATTCTTAACAACTCCAAAGCATGCGATGACTAGAACAACATTCGTTGAACGGGTATTACAAACCATGGATAAAGAGGTCAAATCTACTATGGTGGGAAGAGAGAATATAAGAACCCTAAAAAGAGTTATGGTGTCTATACTATAGTACCTCTCTAGAAAATACGAAGTATCTTTAGAAGATGATGATTTCCCACACTCCATCTAAAACTTTGTCTCTGATGGAGTTTATATAGTATGTACTATATAAAATAAGATCTAAACCTTAAATCTTAAACCCTAAATCCTATTATACTCTCCAACGGAAGCATCCTTTTAATCACAGTGCCAATAAGATCTACATCATAATAAGAATGGAAACCCAAATTGGATGAAAGATTCAAGATGTATCCAATAGACGAGGATCACAATTCCAATACCATTTTAATCCTAAAATAGGCTAGAGAGTTCAAGACAAATCTAGGAAAAACTGATGAACTGCATTTTGGCTATCTTTTTAGTCATTCGTTGTAATAAGACCTAATGCGAGTCAATCGGAATCGAATTAAATGTCTTCACGAGGAGGAGTAGGTTTTAATTTTTAACCTGGATAAGTCCAAAGTTGAACTCAGATACACACACTCTTAATCTAATTAATTAAGTTATAAATATCAATGTTAAGATAATTATCTACATTATCTAGGTCAAAAATGGATATTGCATTGCAATACATAAAAATATGATACAAAATGCATTTTTTATTTTGATTTTTTAATGCTTCTCAAATAAGAAAAAAATGCCACAAAATGAACTATGTACAAACGCGTATAGATTACATAAATGTGCTCCTAAATGAAATAGAATAACTTGAGATATCTACTTCATTTAAATCATGGACTGATTAGTACATGATTGGAAGCTAGCTTTAGTGAATTGCATTTATGATTTTAAGAACAAAAGCTATAAATATCTAGTTAATTGTAATGAAATTTTAGGATTATAAACGAGATTTATTAAAGCCATATCATAGAAAGTTAATTAAGCTTCCTAATGAAATTGAAATCTCCTCGATACGAGTCCATATGTTAAAGAAATTTATCAATCATTACAAGGGCATACGTGTAAAAATATCTTAATAAATAAACAAAGAAATATCACAAACAAGTTCCTGGAGGGACCTAAATGCTAATAAATAAAGATTTTGCTTATCTTTCAAAATTATCTCCTCAGCGCATGGGTATTTTTGCAATACAGAGAAGTCGATGGGGTTGGCGCTGCTAAATTTCCAAGACGTCATGCACAAGGCACACGAACATCCCAGGCTAGGAACGAGACTCATGGTCAGAGCCACACGTCATCTTGTTGCGCTTCGGCTTCGGTTCGGGTGGCTTTGAGGCCGCATGCTCAAGTATCTATCTTGACCGTCAGATCAGATCCAAGGATCTTATTGAACGTCAACTGTACATTGAGGGATTCTTCCCTCTCCTTCGTACTCGGCGGTCAAGGCTGGGCACTAGTGTGAAATCCTTGATTTGAGTCCTTGGGTTTGGTTAAAATAATGATGATCGAATAGTTGTAGTCCATTAAGAAATTTTACGAAAAAAACTAATTTCGATATGTTTGGAGTGTGTTATGGTTTGTTGAAGCGTACTGTCATTGGGATTCCAACACATCTGAATGTTTTCAATTGAATATCGGAGTGAGATATGATAAGCTTAGTGAAGATGGGTAAGTCTGAAATGATCATATGAGATTTGAGAGTCCGTTTAAGAGTCTTATAAAATCTCTCTTTGGAGATAATTCCCTCCTATTTGCAACCCTAACATCCCACCTCCAATCTTCCACGTCCCAAGGTCATTGTAGCTCCATCAGAGCATCCTCGGAAGTGGTGAATCTATTATTAGAAAAAATGTAAGATCACTCCTCGCTTTTCCTCTATTTCGAGATTTTGTTGTGGGTTAGACCTAACTAGAGGTTTATTTCGATTCGGATGATTACCGTGATCAAGATGATGCATGTAAACAATTTATAACAGATGTATTACATTGAATGCATGAACAACATATAGGTACGGTCTCCTCCCCATTTTATTTGCAATTTTATCACCATGCATGAAACCATGGACCTTGTGTCCCTCTTGCTAGATGAATTTTTCCTCTTGGGTGACCTTTTGTTTGTTGTTCGTTGTTCCTAATGTACAAAAGAAAAGAAAAGCCTCGTTGGGCGATGAGAGCACCGAGGTAGTGGACAGATCCACACAAGACTTCAGATTTCCATCAGCCGAACTTCAGGGTCGAGATCGAATCAAAATCTGAGACCGTTTAAACCCAATCCAAGTGTAACTGTGTAAGGTCGGGCTGTGTTCGGCTGCCATCATCACAGATGTAAGATGTGTGCTGGCATCTTTTGCCTCCCCATAAGCCCCTTCAAGAGAAGAGGGTAACAACCTCCCGAACAGAGGCCCCCGCGACTCGTTGCCGTTGTTGATGGCATTAGAAACTCCGGAGATGGCGACGGCCATGTTGAGGATAATGAGGGTGGTGGGGGAGATGAGTAGAGTATAAGTGAGTGTGCGTATGTGAAGGAGTGTACACTTTGAGGTGTTGTATTGTATAATGGTGTATTGTTAGTGTATGTTGTTAGTGAGTCGTCATCTTCCTTGTCAGGCAAAAAAAATCACGAGCAATCCAAATAGCAAGTAAACAACCAAAATCACAACCACAAAAACAATCACAAGTGCAGAAGGGATTTTAACGTGAAAACCCTCAAATTGAGAGGGTAAAAACCACGGGACCTACTCGATCCAATCAAACTCTTCCACTAGAAACGGTGATGAAATGTTCTCCCTATAGGCTATACAAAGCCAAAACCTTTTCTCCAAGGTGTATCAACAACGAACAAATGAGAGGGGAGAAGGAGACATGTCACCCAAGATGCAGCCCAAGTTCCACGACAACCCTAACTTGGCTTCTCGGCGAGGTCTCCAGCAACAAGTGGCGGCCTGATCCGAGCAAATAGGAGATGAAGAATAGAGCAAGATGGTGCTGCCCTATCTCCCAAAAATGCAGCAGCAGCGGCGGCCTGATGGAGGAAAGGAATGATCAAGAGGTATGGGTTTTGTCCTCCAGATGCCCGGAGAAGAAATGTCTTGGGTATTTCAAAGAACTGAATTTGCCATCCAAAAAAATTTAGTAGCACAGTTTATTATCCGTCTCCTTTCAATCTCTCAGTAAAACATACTCGTAGCCTTGAAATATTCACTGCCCAACAGGATGAAGGGGTAGACGATGCTGTTGATGTGGGCCAGCCGTTCAAACATCTGATTTTTTTAAATGGAATTTATGATGTTTATATCTTGACCGGATGTTTGACTATTAAGATAAAATAGCAAATGATCTCGGATGTAAGTGAAATTTAGAGGATTTGTAGTCACTAGTCTAAGATTCAATCCATAAGGTTGAATTTTTTACAACCGAAATAGTAAAAAAGAGAGGATTACAGTACCTCGCTCGATCCTCCGCTGTAAAAAGAGGATTACAGCACCTATTAACCCTTGTTACAACAGAGGATCCTCTCGCCATGTGTTGACGGTAGTTATCGTGGCTAGTTAATTTTTTTAACATACTTGAAAGCGCAAATATATGATTTACAAAGACCAAACCAGATAAGAGAGAAGACTACTGCGTTCTTAACAGGGCTTTGGCTCGATGATATTCCAAGCTTCTTGATTAGAAACTCGCCTTTGAAGTAGCTAAGATCGCCTTCTTCCTCGAGAACTCTTGAAAAACCTAAATAGCCTCATGTTCAACATTCATTTATAATTTCAATTCAAGCCAACATTATTATCATGTCTTTGAATGAATGGCAGATTTGGTCTCCTTCCCTCGAAAATGTACAAATAGCCCATCAAGGAAAAATGTTAAGCTAGGTGAAAGAATTACTTACCTCTGTGGCGGTTGTAGCGAGCACAACCCAGGGGGCAGACCGGACCTCGTCGCATGCCACGAACATGTCACCATTCTCCCTGAGTTCAATGTCGTCATCGCAGATGCGAGACTCCGCGCTACTCGGTCCCTCCCCATTCCCATTCCTCTCCATGATTGACGAGTGTGGAGAGCTGATTTACTGGGTAAGAATAAGAGAAAGAAAGAGTATACATGCATATATGTGAGTATATATATGCACATATGTGGTTATCTCCATTATATTATCCTCGATTAGCTTCCGTTAGATTAACAAATCAGGAGATCAATTACCAGCAGAGTTGCCTCCTCAAAGTATATGGATAATTAAATTATCCTGAATACTAAGTAGCTGTGGAAGTAACAACTGTTGTTAATAGGATAAACCAAGCATATATTAAACAGTAATCAAACGGATTCCAATGGATTGACAGATCAATATTACATATTATTAAGATTAATAACGTGCAAATCCAATCCATTATCCGATTACAATAAGCAAACCAGAACCGATTAATAAGACGTGTTGACGCATATAGAGTACCTGTACCTCTTCGTTATTTTATTTTTCCGTTGTCTACTTTATGTAATTTACCCATAGGCTACTCTCCTATAGAAGAGAACCTAGGGCTTATGGAATAAGACTGGTTATTCATTTTTTCCCAACATGGTATCAGAGCGACGGTCCCAGATCGGAGTTCTCGAAACCCTAACCCTAATCCTACCCCCACCCGCCAGCCTCTTCCTCGTCGATCGGCGCCGCCCTTCCTCTCCGATCGACGCCGCCCTCTCTCTCTCTCGGGCTGCACGCACTGCGTCGCCTCTTTCGCGCGTTGGCTTCTCTCCTCGCCTGCGTGCGGTAGCGCGCACGCTAGTGTGTGGTGCCGTGCATCGCCAGCGCACCCTGCATCGCTAGCGCGTTCCCCTCTTGCACGCCAATAGCGTGCAGCAGTAGCGCACCAGCGCACCTTGCGCCCCTGCCTCTTCTCCCGTGCGCACCTTGCGCACCAGCGCATATCCCAGAGGCTCTGTGGACATCTGAGCAAGGTCCCGTGGCACAGTAGCATGCATCCCAACGCGCCAACCAGTGCGTGTATCGCGCACAAGTGCGCCTACTCATCCAGCGCGCCAGTAGATTGTACAGGGGCACGCGTAAGGCCCTAAAGCGAGCACCTTCATCTACATGGGTTTAGTTGCTTGAGGTCTACACGTGCAACTAAACCCGTCTATGTCATTGTAGACAAATCACAGATTGGTTTGTCAGACGTCCCAGTCTTCAGTATCCAGTATGTCAGAGAGCAAGACAAATATCCCATCTATTGGCGCATTCCATGGTCCAGCGCCTATTGTAAAGATGGATGATACTAACTATGAACTGTGGGCAATGCAGTTCATGAGCATGATGAAGTCTACGGGTAAGAAGCACATTCTTACCGAACCAGAGCCTGCTGAGAAGACTGGAACCAATGCCTCATGGGAGGCTGATGACGCATATGCCAAGGTTTGGCTATCTGACACGTTGGAATTGAGATTGCCAACGACATCCTCCATCAACCCACAACGAAGGATATGTGGGATATTCTGGCGGCTACATATTCCCAGGCGAAGAACGAGACAAAGATTCTGCAACTCCAGCATGATATCTTCACCATCAAGCAGAATGGTCGCCCCCTACATTCCCTCTATACATCACTAAGAGGGATGTTCGAGAAGCTCTATAGCTTCATGCCCCTGACAGCCACGCCAGAACAGCAGAAGACATATAGGAACGCGACTATGGTGGGCGTGTTTCTAGCTGTACTTGATCCTGAGTACGAGGCGGCACGATCACAGATTTTGGCCGACTCTACTATCCCTCCTATGGAGGAAGCTTTTCATAGACTGAGTCGGATTACAGTTCCTTCAACAGCTGCGAGTCAGAATTCTTCAGCCATGGCAACAAACAGAGGTCGCGGATTTCATCACCAGGGCTGTGGACGTGGACCCCGTGGAAGGGGTGGCCGCACTAGGCCGACATGCACCTATTGTCACCGAGTCGGACACAATGAAGATACATGATATTCAAAGCACGGATTTCCTGCATCTGCGAGAGCTGCTGAGCAGATAGAGCCCCCATCTGCTGCTACCTTCAATCAACGGTTCGATGATCTTGTTGCCCGTCTGAGGGGCATTATTCCACCATCTGGACCAGCACCGACTGCAGAGAATCATTCTGATACCGCTGCTTCTGCCTCTACGTCTACCAGTACCATAGGTAGTATACTTGCACTGAACAGTAGTAGATCAGATACTTTACCATGGATTATGGACTCGAGCACTACACATCACCTATGTGGCGACCAGAGTCTGCTTTCAGGATACACTCAGATCCCTCCAGGTCGGACAGTAGTGATTGCCAATGACACTCATTCCCCCATCACTGGTCAGGGGGAGGCTAGATTGACATCTTCTATGCATCTCAAGAACGTGCTACATGCACCTGATTTTTCAATGAATCTATTGTCAATTAGTCAGATTACGAAGGATTTACATTGTCGGGCAATTTTTGATCCATCTTCTTTGATTTTTTAGGACATCCATACGGGCAACGTGATTGGTCGTGGCTATGAGCAAGGAGGCCTCTACCGCCTGAATCAGACTCCTTTTGCTGGAACCTCATCCTCTTCTTCGGGACAAGTATCAACCTTATTATGGCATCTGCGTTTTGGTCATTTACCGCTTCAGAAGTTGCGTCGAGTTCTACCATATGGTCTCTCTCACACACCTATTCAGTGTGAGGCGTGTCAGTTGGGAAAGCATCACATGTCGTCCTTTCCCAGTCGTCCAGGTCGGAGTAGTAACTCCAAGTTTGATTTGTTTCATATCGATGTCTAGGGTCCGAGTCGTGTTCCCGATCATCAAGGACACATGTTTTATATTGTATTTGTGGATGATTTCACTAGAGTGTCGTGGGTGTTTCTGATGAAAAATAAATCTGAAGCAGGAAATATTATTATTCATTTTCTGAATGAAATACAAAATGTTTTCTCCACATCTGTCAAGCTTGTGAGAAGTGATAATGCTTTAGAGTTGTGCACCAACATTCTGGTCAATTACTACTCCTCAAAAGGGATTATTCACCAAACATCTTGTGCTCATACATCTCAACAGAATGGGATTGCTGAAAGAAAACACCGTCACCTTCTTGATGTCACAAGATCACTTCTTATACAGAGTCATGTTCCCTACTCCTACTGGGGTGATGCAGTTCTCACTGCATGTTACCTAATCAACTGTATGCCTTCATCTGTCTTGAATGAACAAATTCCGTTTTCTCTCATTCATCCTGACAAGGATCTGTTCACTCTTACTCCTCGTGTGTTTGGGTCGGTTGCATTCGTCCATCAGTTGTCGCCTGGTACTGACAAGCTCTCTCCTAGGGCTGTCAAGTGTGTCTTTGTTGGGTACTCCAGAACTCAAAAGGGGTACAAGTGTTTTGATCCTATGCGTCGGCGGTATATGATCAATGCAGATGTTACATTTTTTGAAACTGTTATATATTTTTCAGCATCAGGAGACAAGCAGCTACTATCTATATCTCCTGATGCCATATACATGACACCACCACCTAAGATGCCGACACCACCAACACCATCGCCACCACCACCACCACCACCGCCGCCACCGCTTGTCTCACCGCTACCATTCCATTACACCCGCAGGCCTCCTCCAGCTCATGGTCCTGACCCGTCAACTAGCTCGCCTATGGTATGTAATGAAAATATTAATGTTGATGAATCTGACGACATTTCTGAGCATGATATAGTGCAGGAGCCAGATGAGAATACAGATGATTTGGATGTTCCAATTGCTCTATGGAAGTCGAAGAGAAGCTGTGCCAAATATCCATTATCAGCAGCCGTGTCTTTTGAGAGGCTATCTGGAGACTTCAGGTCGTTTGCTGTGGCACTTTCAGCTACATACATTCCACGGAATCATCATGATGCTCTGCAGGATACTAGATGGCTGCTAGCAATGGAAGAAGAAATGGCGGCACTTCAGTCCAGAGGAACTTGGAGCTTGGTTCCTATACCTCCAGATGTGAACCCGGTGAGTTGCAAGTGGGTGTTTACGGTGAAACCACAATGCAGATGGCTCCATTGACAGGTACAAGGCACGCCTTGTTGCACGTGGCTTCACACAGACATACGGGGTGGATTACCTTGACACATTCTCGCCAGTGGCACGTCATTCCACTCTGTGGATCTTGTTATCAGTTGCAGTTGCTAGAGACTGGTCGCTTTATCAGCTGGACGTGAAGAATGCATTCCTATATGGCGAATTACATGAGGAAGTCTATATGCAACAACCACGTGGGTTTGCTGTTGAGAGGGAGTGTTCCAAGGTATGCAGGTTACATAAGGCCATCTATGGTCTTAAGCAGAGCCCCAGAGCGTGGTTTCAGAAGCTCTCAGATCTTTTTGAGAAACAAGGATATAAACGCTCCAATGCTGATCATTCCTTATTTGTACAGAAGACGGCTAGAGGTATCATTGTAATCATGGTTTATGTTGATGATATCTTGATTACAGGAGATGATGAGCAGGGAATTAAGCAGGCGAAAGAAAGGCTGGGAACCGAATTTGTCACCAAGGACTTGGGAGTCCTTAGATATTTTCTGGGGCTGGAGTTTGCTAGAAATCCATATGGATTAGTAATGTCGCAGAGGAAATATGTTACAGATCTATTGAGTGAGACAGGTATGCTAGGGTGTCGACCTGCTACGACACCAATGGATCCCAGCATGAAGCTCTATGATGATGACACAGAAGAGGTGGACAAGAGAAGGTATAGAGAACTGGTAGGCAAACTACTGTATGTCACGATTACTAGATCTGATATATCATTTACAGTGAGTCGTGTGAGCCAGTTCATGGAGCAACCACGCCAGGTCCATATGGATGAAATACACATGATTCTGAGATATCTAAAATCATCTACAGGTGCAGGCTTGCTATTTAAGAAGGGAAAGGATATCTCTATCACAGCATGTGCTGATGCAGACTATGCAGGATGCCCCAAGGACAGGAAGTCCACTTCAGGATTTGCAGTCTATGTTGGAGATGCCCTAGTCTCGTGGAGGAGCAAGAAACAGACAGTAGTAGCTAGATCCAGTGTTGAATCCGAATACAGGACTATGACCCAGGCTAGCACAGAAATGATGTGGGTGAAATCTTTACTTACAGATCTATGTCTTGATATACCACTTCCTAGGATATTGGAATGTGACAATCAGGCCGCCTTGTTCATTGCAAACAACCCAACCTTTCATTAGAGGACCAAGCATATTGAGGTTGACTGTCACTACATACGTGACATGATTCAGAAGGGGTTCATTGCTACATCTCACGTTACATCAGAGAATCAGACTGCTGATATATTTACCAATGCATTACTTCGAGGTCCATTCCAGAAGTGTGCGTCCAAGCTGAGCATGATTGATATCTATGCTCCATCTTGAGGGGGAGTGTTGACGCATATAGAGTACCTGTACCTCTTCGTTATTTTATTTTTCCGTTGTCCACTTTATGTAATTTACCCATAGGCTACTCTCCTATATAAGAGAGCCTAGGGCTTATGGAATAAGACTGGTTATTCATTTTTTCCCAACAAGACGGAAACAAACAAATGGGCGTGATCCAGAAAAGGGCAAGCAATAAATAAATTACAACAAACAAAATACAAGAAAGATAAGGTTAGATATCACCGAAGTGTCCATGAAATGGACTATCCTTAGAGAGGATTTCGCCCCCACAATACCGGTGCGTTGGGTACTGGCGATCCGCTCCCAGGATATGACGGTTCACGGTCGTCGTCCGTGCACACCGAACGAGATCATCCTCAAAAGCTCCTCCGAGAACTTACAGCCGAGAAGAAACAGGTCGCAGACGTGAGAGAGAGAGAGAGAGAGCGAGAGTGACGGCGTGTGGTGATTTCTTGTGAGTGAAGAAAAACGGCGTCAGGTGGGGATATAAAAAGAAGGGCTCGTGTGCCCTAGCACGTAGTCCCTTCGGTTTCTGAAAACGCCTGTCAGCGGTCGTGTCCTTTCGGATTCCAAAACTGCGGCTAAGTCGAGCCGTTTGGATCAAGTCCGATTCCCAAAGTGATCGCGATTAAATTAATTTGTCTGATTAATTTAGTCGATCAGCTAAATGAAACCCGTAGCAAAGGTATCGAGATCCGAGATCCGAATTGACTCTCTTGAGCGCGAGCCCGAGACCGAGACCGAGCCCGAGCCCGAGCCCGAGCCCGAGCCCGAGCCGGTGCCGGTGCCGGAGCCGGAGACGGAGCGGAGCGGAGCGCGCGCGCGCGTGTGTGGTCATCCATTCCTCCTCTCTACTATTGCTACAAGATCTTGGGGTGTGGACTCATATATAAGTCTACCAAAAGTTTAGATCTCTAAGGTATGATACTAAACTTCCATCCAAACTCAACCATGTTTCAAATTTGGGAATTCCCAACTTTCCCTCCAAACCATTTGGTTTCCCAATTGAAACCAAATTATTGTCAATTGTAATTAATAAGTTTTTCAATCAAAACCTAAATACAATTTTTAATACAACAATCCCCCACGAATTCACCAATTTGAAAAAGAGATTCAAAAGGAATTAAGAGACTTCTTTCGGCTGCCCACACTTTGCTTTCAGTAAAGGTACCTTCCGGTTTGAACCTCTACCTGAGTTTACTACTTCCACTTTAACAGGAACGAAGTGAACTACGTCTTGAACTTCAAACCTTGGCGTTAAAGTATACGGTAGAAACAAAAAGCGTTGTTCTTGGTGCAATATTCAGGGTTGGTGCTCTTAAAGGCCATGCACCCTTATCCTGTTTCATGAGTGTGTTCAGAAAAGACCCTCTTCCTTTAACTACGGCCCACAGTAACACTCATATAGGTGGCGTTCTCCAAGGATGCACTGCTAACATCCTGCCCAAAGGCTTGAACCCATTCAGAGCCTACGCTCTTCCTAAACTTGCAGCTTAAATGGCACTCAGGCTTCCAGGGATAAGACACTCATGCTTACACATTAAAATTAGAGTGCCAACCAATTCTCCAAATAGTTTGTTATTACCACATTGAACCTACTTTGTGGGATCTCCACTCAGATAGGTTGGGTTGCTACTGTAGAGGAACTCCCAATGGGTCTCAGTCCCATCCCAAGCCTACACTTTAGGACTAAAGACCTATCAAGTCCCTTAGTCAACGGATCTGCCGTGTTGTCTTTGGATCCAACAAAATCCACAGCCAACACTCCTTGAGACACCAAATCCCTTAACGTCTTAAGTCTGATTTGTATGTGTCTCCTTGTTTTCTGATTGAACTTTGAACTCTTGATCTTGGCAATTGTGGTCATATTATCACAATGTATCGAGATCGCAGGAACAAGCTGACCTACCATGGGAAGGTCATACAGAAGTTCCCTTAGCCATTCAGCCTCAATTCTAGTGGTGTCCAAAGCACACAGCTCGGCCTCAAGGAGACTGCACCACCTCCAAGGGTAAATACATACCCTATGACACCATTACTCCCAGACTCCTCTATTTTCCCTATGCAGCTTGCATCACTGTATCCTTCTAGTACAGATGGATGTCGACCATAATGCAAACTAAGGGAAATAGTTCCCTTCAAGCACTTCAGTACCCGATCCAGAGCCTCCCAGTGAGTACGATCAGGACAGCTAGTGTATCTACTCAACTTTGCAATCGAGAATGAAATATTAGGTCTCGTGCAATTTGCAAGATACATTAAACTTCCTATCACTTGTGAATACCTTAGCTGGGCTACAGGTACTCCACTTTTATTCTTAAACAGCGTTTTGGATGAATCAAAAGGAGTGCTTACAACTTTGCAATCTTGATATCCAAATTTCTCAAATACCTTATCAACATAGTGAGATTGAGAAATTACAATCCCATCAACTGACCTTGTCAGTTTGAGACCCAAGATCACATCAGCAACACCCATGTCCTTCATCTCAAACTTGCTACTAAAGAAAGCCTTAATCTCATTAATAATCCTCATATGTGATCCGAAAAACAATATATCATCAACATATAGGCACAAGACAATACACTCATCACCTTTCACTTTGGAATAGATACACTTGTCGGATTCATGAACCTTAAAGCCACATGACAAAATAGTCTTGTCAAATTTTTCATGCCACTGCTTTGGTGCTTGTTTCAATCCGTAAAGGGATTTGACAAGCTTGTAAACCTTTCCCTCATTCCCAGGAGTCACAAGACCATCCGGTTGATCCATATAGATCTCTTCCTCAAGATCACCATGCAAGAAGGCGATCTTCACATCCATTTGGTGGATAGAGAGATCATATACAGATGCCAATGCTATGAGCATCCGGATTGTGGTCATCCTAGTCACAGGGGAATAGGTATCAAAATAATCGATACCTCCCTTTTGCCTAAAGCCTTTGGCAACTAATCTGGCTTTGTATTTTTCAATTGATCCGTCAGGTCTAAGCTTTCTCTTAAACACCCACTTGCACCCAATAGTAGAGCACCCTTTGGGTAAATCAACCAACTCCCAAGTTCCGTTAGCCATAATGGAATCCATCTCAGATTTGATAGCTTCCTTCCATTGTTTTGCTTCAGATGAAGCCATGGCTTCCTTGTAACTTAGTGGATCACCCTCGATATGGTAGACAACGAAGTCGCTACCCAGATCCTTGGCTATCCGAGGTCTTTTACTCCTCCTTGGCTCAATCTCTTTAGAAAGATCATTGGGTTCAGGTTGAGTTTCAACCCCCACATTCGTTATCTTTTCCACTTGATCTGGAATAGATCCTGATGTAGAGGCGCCCTCAATGGTCAGATTTTGAGGAATCCCAGTCTTCAACGGAAAGACATCCTCAAAGAAGGTAGCATCATGGAGTTCAACAATAGTGTTGACATCTATGCCCGGTATCTCGGACCGAATTACCAAGAACCTATATGCATAGCTATTTTCCAGGTAACCTAAGAAGACCGCATCAACAATTTTAGGAACAAGTTTCTTTCTCTTGTGTTCTGGGACAAAAACCTTAACGAGACAACCCCCCACTTTGAGATATCTTAAACTTGATTTCTTATTTCTCCAAAGTTGAAAGGGACATTTTTCCATATGTCTCGGAGGAACCCTATTCAGAATATGGCAAGCCGTATTCAAGGCTTCTCCCCACATATAGGTTGGAAGT
The DNA here is from genome assembly GCA_037367405.1 of Ottelia alismoides. Lineage (NCBI taxonomy): Eukaryota > Viridiplantae > Streptophyta > Magnoliopsida > Alismatales > Hydrocharitaceae > Ottelia > Ottelia alismoides. The sequence continues at coordinate 254,962 of JAZKJV010003806.1, read as the reverse complement.
CCAGAATTCTGTAGGAGAGCATTGATCATGTCAGTTAAGGTTCTATTTTTCCGTTCTGCTATTACATTTAATTGCGGTGAATATGGGGTCGTAACTTCATGAACTATGCCAAAAGATTTGCATTGTTCATCAAATAAGTTAGAGGTATATTCACCTCCTCTATCTGACCGAAGGCGTTTAAGCACTTTTCCTATTTGTGTCTCAGCCTCATTCTTAAAGATAAGAAATTTCTCTAAGGCTTCATCCTTGCTTTTCATTAGATATACATAGCAGTATCTACTGCCATCATCTATAAAGGTGATAAAGTATTTCTTATTGTCTCGGGTCAACACACCATTAAACTCACAGATATTCGTGTGCACTAGATCCAAGATCTCACTATCTCTAGAGACAGACTAAAAAGACTTCCTAGGTGTCTTAGCTTGCACACATATTTCACATTTTTGAGTTTTATCAATAGTGTGTTTAGGGATCAACTCTAAATTCATCATTCTTTTAATTGAATTTAGGTTTACATGTCCCAATCTACCATTCCACAGATCACAAGATTCTAGATTATTCATAATATGAGACACAGAACTAGAACGTTCAGAATTCATAACATTCAATTCATTAATGTTTACTTAATCATATCTAATTCTAAATAACAAATCAAAATCAACCAAATAGCCTTTTCCATAAAAAATACCATGTCTTAGAATAACAACTTTATTACATTTAAAGTTTAATTCAAAACCATTTCTATCTAAGATATAGCCAGATAACACATTCTTCTTGATGTCAGGAACATGCAGCACCCTGTGCAACGTCCAGACACGTCCAGAGGAGAACCTCAAGTTGACTTGTCCCGACCCTAGCACCCTGGCCGCAGAATCGTTTCCCATCTTCACAGTCCCACCGCTGCAGGTCTGATAAGAAGAAAACAACGTTCTGTCAGAACATATATTTACATTGTCTCCCGTATCCACGAGCCACTCATTTGGATCATGGATATGGTATAGTTCAGGTTTTACAGAGACATACCCCTCGCTAGCCCCGAGTCTCATAGTGATCATGTTCACTTGTGGACTCCCGTCTGTAGCCTTAGGTTGAGCCTTCAGAAACGGACAATCCTTCTTCCAATGTCCAACCTGATTACAGTGCCAGCAGGGTTTATTCTTTGCCTTTTTCTGGATCTTGCCCTTTGGTTTCATTTTATTGTTATTAGGACCCTTTCCCTTCTTATCCTTGCCCTTCGAGGTCATGAAATTGACCTTAGCCTGAATATCAACATGAAGCACATGTTTTTGTTTCCTGTGTTCCTCCTCTATGGCAATTGCCACCATCAAGTCATCCATAGAAATTTTCCCCTTTCTGTGTTTCAGGGTCATACCGAAGTCTTCCCACGACTTGGGGAATTTTTCTATGATGCACATGACCTGAAACTTCTCTGCAAGTTTCATTTCGGCATCCTCTAAACCATGGAGGAGTAAAAACTCGTGTGCCTGTTCAGAAACTGACTTTCCCTCGGCCATGGAAAACTTCAAAAACTTAGCTACGGAGTATTTCTCAACACCGAGGTCTTCGGTATTATACTTCCGATCCAAGTCTTCCCATAGCCCCTTCGCAGTCTGCGTGGACGAACAATATACGTCAAACAACGTGTTGGACAGAGCCAACAGGATGCAACAATGACATATACGGTCGTGTTCCTTCCACGCAGATTGCACCTTATGGCTATCGGGTGAGGGGTTTTCCATCTCCACCGTAGGACAGTCGGTTTCAAGCATCGAGATTAACCCTATGGTGGTTAACCAGATCTTCATGCGTTGTTGCCAATGCTTAAAGTTCTGTCCACCGAATTTTTCAGGCATACCCGTCATATCTACCCTCGATTTAAACATTGTTTCCGACATAGTTTTGTAATCGGTTCCGGAAATCCTCTCTAAGATTGTTGTTAATAGGATAAACCAAGCATATATTAAACAGTAATCAAACGGATTCGACTGGATTGACAGATCAATATTACAGATTATTAAGATTAATAACGTGCAAATCCAATCCATTATCTGATTACAATAAGCAAACCAGAACCGATTAATCAGACGGAAACAAACAAATTGGCGTGATCCAGAAAAGGGCAAGCAATAAATAAATTGCAGCAAACAAAATACAAGAAAGATAAGGTTAGATATCACCGAAGCGTCCATGAAATGGACTGTCCTTAGAGAGGATTTCGCCTCCACAATACCGGTGCGTTGGGTACTGGCGATCCGCTCCCAGGATACGACGGTTCACGGTCGTCGTCCGCGCACACCGAATGAGACTGTCCTCGAAAGCACCTCCGAGAACTTACAGCCGAGAAGAAACAGGTCGCAGACGCGAGAGAGAGAGAGAGAGCGAGAGTGACGGCGGGTGGAGATTTCTTGTGAGAGAAGAAAAACGACGTCGGGTGGGGGATATAAAAAGAAGGGCTCGCATGCCCTAACGCGCAGTCCCTTCGGTTTCCGAAAACGTCTTTCAACGGTCGTGTCCTTTCGGATTCCAAAACTACGGCTAAGTCGAGCCGTTTGGATCAAGTCCGATTCCCAATGTGATCGCGATTAAATTAATTTGTCTGATTAATTTAGTCGATCAGCCAAATGAAACCCGCAACAAAAGTATTGAGATCCGAGATCCGAATTGACTCTCCCGAGCCCGAGCCCGAGCCGGTGCCGGTGCCGGAGCCGGAGACGGAGCGGCAAAGCACGCGCACGCGCGTTTGTGGTCCTTCATTCCTCCTCTCTACTATTGCTACAAGAGCTTGGAGTGTGGACTCATATATAAGTCCACCAAAAGTTTAGATCTCTAAGGTATGGTACTAAACTTCCATCCAAACTCAACCATGTTTCAAATTTGGGAATTCCCAACTTTCCCTCCAAACCATTTGATTTCCCAATTGAAACCAAATTATTGTCAATTGTAATTAATAGGTTTTCCAATTAAAACCTAAATACAATTTTTTAATACAACATGCTTGTCCTTAACTTCTTTCACCATATCATTTCCTAATCGATCTAGAGTGCAACCACTATAATCTTTATTTATCTTCTCGTCAGAGCAGATAGAATTTATTACTACTATCTGTTGGGTTTTTATTGTCCAGCCCCCAACTTGGGGGGATGGGCATCCTTGATATTTGCCCAGTTTTTGAAGTCCCTTTCTAGGGAATCCCATTCGGAGGCATCTTTCCCATTTCCAGGAAACACGAGCAGCACCCATTTCGTCCCTCCCATTCCAGCCAAAAACTAAGAGCAGCGGCAAGGGTTTTGGACCCTCTTCGTCCTCCTTACGCGTGATAAAGATCTCGAGTGCGAGGGAGAGAGCAGGACCAGCCAGGTTCGAGAGGAGAAGTGGCTAGGGTTGTGGTCTTTGGCTTGGAGGGCAGTGGCTTTAGGGGAGCTCGAGTGGGAGCAGCGAGAAGTCATTGCGGACGACCTCAAGGGAGCCGAAGCCAAGTTTGGGTCTCCATCCGGGAGCCCACAAGGGAAGATACTCCATCTCCTTGTTTTGAGCATGTTATTTGGTATTGTTAGATACCTAGGGTAGTTAGTTACTTGGTAAAGAACTACCTATTGTGCTCGTGGTTTGTACCTCGGTTTTGTGGGCAACAAAACCAGGAAGAACATTGACTCATTTGACCGTAGTGAAATCGTTGCCGGTCTTGCCCCGTGGTTTTTCCCTTGCTCACATTGAGCAAGGGTTTCCACGTAAAAATTCTTGTCTCGTGTGGTTGCTTGCTTGCTTGTGCTTGTGCTTGTCATTGTTGCTATTGAGTTCCCGTGTGGGGAACATATATTGTTGTGCCATCTTTGTTGTAGGACAGTTTTAGGGGATATATCTTGGATTGTTTGCCTCATTATCCCCAACAAGTGGTATCAGAGCACGGATTGTGCAAAAATAGGCAAAGATGATGAAGGCACAATGATTAAGCTCACAAGTAGCAACTGGCAGACTTGGAAGGCCAAGATAGAAGATATCTTGTATTGCAATGACCTCCACGATCCCGTGGAGGGAGAGAACGCCAAGCTAGAGAATATGTCTGCAGGCGAGTAGACAAAGTTGAACCGAAAGGCCATTGGTACCATTTGGAAGTGGCTTGACATGTTGGTCTTTCATCACGTGGTCGAAGAGACGAATGCAAAGGAGCTATGGGACAAGTTGTCAGAGCTCTATGATCAGAAGACCGCAACCAACAAGGATTTCTTGATTAGAAAGCTCGTGAACTTGAAGTACAAGGATGGGACCAAAGTGGCGGAGCATCTGAATGATTTTCAAAGCATCATCAACCAATTGACTTCCATGGGATTGGTACTTGATGACGAACTGCAGGCACTTCTCTTGTTGGATTCTTTGTCAGACAGTTGGGAGACTCTAGTAGTCAGCGTGAGCAACTCTGCTAAGGATAGCAAGTTGACCATGGCTATGGTCAAGGGAAGTCTCCTCAATGAGGAGATTAGACGTCGCTCTTCGGGAGAGGCATCCTCCTCTTCACATGTGTATGCAGTTGAGAGGAGAGGAAGGTCCAACAGCAGAGGAGCATCACATGAGAGGCAGAAATCCAGAGATAAGTCCAAGGGCAGAGGAAAGTGTCACCATTGCCACAAACCCGGTCACTGGAAGAGAGATTGCAGGGTTTGGAAGAGAGAGCAAGATGAAGCCAAGAAGGATCAGAAAAAGGAAGATGGGAATGTAGCTGTAGTTGTGGCAGATGAGAGTGCAGATGAGGTGATTCTCACCATCCAGGATCAGTGCTTGCACGCAGGGAGCGATTTGGAGTGGGTCGTTGACACGGCCGCATCCTATCATGTGACTCCACACATGGAGTTTTTCACCACCTACACTAGGGGTGATTATGGGAGAGTCTTGATGGGTAACGAAAGTTACTCTAAGATCATTGGCATGGGCACCATCTCGATCCAGAAGGATGTTGGGTGCTCAATGACCCTCCAGAATGTGAGGCATGTTCCTGATGTGCGGCTTAGCCTCATATCTGGTTCACAGCTAGATAGTGAAGGCTACCATCTAAAGTTCAGCGACAGCAAATGCAAGATTAGCAAGGGTTCTCTCATCATGGCGAGAGGCAGCTTGTGTCATACACTCTACATGACTAGAGTGTAGGTCATGGACGACAGTTTGCATGCTAGTGAAGCAGATAACTCAGATTTGTGGCACCGTCGGCTTGGCCACATGAGCCAAAAGGGCTTGCAACTTCTTAGCAAGAGAGAGTTGACCCCCTTCCACAATGACATCACTTTGTCTCCTTGTGATGCATGCGAGGTTGGGAAGAGCAGTAGTACACCATACAGAGCAAGATCCAAGGTGAAGGGAGACCTTCTACAACTGGTTCAATCGGATGTTTGTGGGCCTATGGACACAGCCTCTTTGGGAGGCAACAGGTATTTTATCACCTTCATTGATGATGCATCTAGGAAGGTGTGGGTGTATGTGCTGAGATCGAAGGATCAAGTGTTTGATTGCTTCAAGAAGTTCCATGCCATGGTTGAGCGTGAGACAGGAAAATTGTTGAAGTGTCTACGCACGGACAATGGGGGAGAGTACACCTCCCATAGCTTTCAGGCTATTGTGCAGAGCACGGCATCAGGCATGAGAGGACAGAGCCAGGCACACCCCAGTACAATGGTCTAGCTGAGAGGATGAACAGGACCATTGTTGAGAGAGTCCGCTGTATGCTGAAGACAGCGAAGTTGCCCAAGACTTTTTGGGCTGAGGCGGTTCGCACCGCATGTTATTTGATAAATCGATCTCCATCGGTTCCTTTGGGCTTTCAGATTCTAGAGCATGTTTGGACAGGGAAAGACCCCTCATATGCTCATTTGAGGGTGTTTGGATGCAAGGCTTATGCATTGGTACCCAAGGAGCAGCGGAAGAAGTTGGATGACAAGGCGGTGCCTTATATTTTTCTTGGCTATGGAGATCAGGAGTTTGGATACCGTCTTTGGGATCCAAGGAAGAGGATAGTTACCAGACACATGGATGTGATCTTTTATGAGAACCAGACTGGCTGAGGACACCACTGAGAGTGGTGATGCAGATGAGTTTTCTATGGATGATGACAGTGATGAGGACACGGAGCCCTCTCCAGTACAGGGTACAGAAGGAGAGGATGGGCATCTAGAGCAGTACGAGCCAGATGCAGACCCCGTTGATGCAGGTCCAGGGGACCTAGGGCAGGGGGAGCAACCTCATACACATGCAAATGCAACAGAGCCTCATGTCAGAAGATCTGAGAGGGCACGCCAACCATCATCCCGTTACCCCACTTCTAGGTATGTGATGCTCACAGATGCAGGTGAGCCATACACATTTGAGGAGGCACAAATGCACAAGGACAAGGGTCATTGGCAGAATGCAATGAACGAAGAGATGTCATCTCTTAAGAAAAATCACACTTATGACCTTGTTGAGCTTCCTAAAGGGAAGAGAGCCTTGAAGAACAAGTGAGTTTACAACCTGAAGTCAGATGACAACGACAAACAGGTGAAGTACAAGGCTAGATTGGTCGTGAAAGGGTTTAGCCAGAAGGAAGGAGTGGACTATGATGAGATCTTCTCCCCAGTGGTGAAGATGAACTCAGTGAGAATGGTGCTAGGACTTGTTGCTAGCATGGACCTTGAGCTGGAGCAGATGGATGTAAAGACGGCGTTTCTTCATGGTGATTTGAAGGAAGAGATCTACATGGAGCAGTCACAGGGATTTCAAAAGAAAGGGAAATAACACATGGTTTGCAGGTTGAGAAAGAGTCTCTATAGCTTGAAGCAAGCCCCGAGACAGTGGTATTTGAAGTTTGATGCTTTCATGGGAAAGCAAGGCTTCAAGAGGACTACAGCTGATCCATGTGTATATGTTCGTCGTCTTCCCAATGACAGGCTCGTCATTCTTTTGATCTATGTGTATGACATGTTGATTGTAGATCATGATTCCAACTTGATTGCAAAGCTCAAGAAAGAACTCTCCAAAGAGTTTGAGATGAAAGATTTGGGCAAGGCTAGTCATATCCTTGGGATGCAGATTACAAGGGACAGGAAGAAGTGCATGCTGTGGTTGTCACAAGAGAGCTATGTTGAACGCGTGTTGGAGCGGTTCAACATGAAGAATGCCAAGCCTATTAATACGCCTTTAGCCTCTCATTTCAAGCTAACCAAAGAGTCATGTACTTCTACTTCTGAGGAAAAAGCAGAGATGTCCAAGATCCCATACCAGTCAGCAGTTGGGAGCCTCATGTATGCAATGGTTTGCACTAGACTCGACATAGCCCATGCAGTGGGCGTGGTGAGCAGATTCATGTCCAACCCAGGCAAGGATCATTGGGAGGCCGTGAAGTGGATCTTGAAATACTTGAGAGGGACCTCAAGTATGTGTCTTGTATTTGGGAGGTCAGATCCCAAACTTTATAGCAACACTGATGCAGATATGGCAGGTGACATGGACCAGAGAAAGTCCACCTCATGTTTTTATCGAGGCAGAATACATAGCAGTAGCAGAGGCTGGGAAAGAAGTGTTGTGGTTACAACGCTTTCTTGGTGAGTTTGGATTGGATGACAGTGAGCCAGTCGTGTTTTGTGATAGCCAAAGCGCTATAGACTTGAGCAAGAGTATCATGCACCATGCTCGCACAAAGCACATTGATGTGAGATACCATTGGCTGAGGGATGCAATTGAACAGAAGCAGCTCATATTGAAGAAGATTCACACAGATGAGAACCTCTCAGATATGTTAACAAAGGCAGTCAGTCGTGACAAGCTTCAGCTCTGTAGAGAGCTGAGCGGTGTCACCTCTTCTTGATCTCCATCACATGACAACACCTCCCCGTTGGGGCTGGAGGGGGAGGTTGTTGGGTTTTTATTGTCCAGCCCCCAACTTTGGGTAGGAGCATCCTTGATATTTGCCCAGTTTTTGAAGTCCCTTTCCAGGGAACCCCATTCGGAGGCATCTTTCCAATTTTCAGGAAATACTAGCAGCACCCAATTTGTCCCTCCCATTCCAACCAAAAACCAAGAGCAGCGGCAAGGGTTTTGGACCCTCTTCGTCCTCCTCACGCGTGAGAAAGAGCTCGAGTGCAAGGGAGAGAGCAGGAGCAGCCAGGTTCGAGAGGAGCAGTGGCTAGGGCTGTGGTCTTTGGCTTGGAGGGCAGTGGCTTTAGGCGAGCTCGAGTGGGAGCAGCGGGAGGTCGTTGCGGACGACCTCAAGGGAGCCGAAGCCAAGTTTGAGTCTCCATCCGGGAGCCCACAAGGGAAGATACTCCATCTCCTTGTTTTGAGTATGTTATTTGGTATTGTTAGATACCTAGGATAGTTAGTTACTTGGTAAAGAACTACCTATTGTGCTCGTGGTTTGTACCTCGGTTTTGTGGGCAACAAAACCGGGAAGAACATTGACTCATTTGACCGTAGTGAAATCGTTGCCGGTCTTGCCCCGTGGTTTTTCCCTTGCTCACATTGAGCAAGGGTTTCCACGTAAAAATTCTTGTCTCGTGTGGTTGCTTGCTTGCTTGTGATTGTGCTTGCCATTGTTGCTATTGAGTTCCCGTGTGGGGAACATATATTGTTGTGCCATCTTTGCTGCAGGACAGTTTTAGAGGATATATCCTGGGTTGTTTGCCTCATTATCCCCAACACTATCATCAACCTTCTCACGTCCATATCCTGGGACATGCCTATACATACCCACGCCTTTGATTTAAAAAAATCTTGCACTTTCTGATCATTGAATACAAGCCTTGCGAGAGCGGTCTTCCCCACGCCACCCATACCTATGATAGGAAGGATCGAGAACTTCTTGTTATCCCCTAACAACATCTTTATTATGTCTCTCTTCTCATCTTCTCTACCAATCACTGGGAAGTCATCAACAAGGTAGGAATCAGTCTCCCGACTTCGGCGTAATATATTGGAGTTCCCCTGTTCACCTGAGGGTGTAGCGATATGACGAAGACCCCACTCATGTCCTTGTCTACGTAAATCCTCCAGCTTCTCATTGATACTCTTGATCAGGTGTGCTATCTTAAGATTTGCAGACGATTTGCAACAACATACGCAAGAGAGGAAGCGACTTCTCACCTTGGCCTTCCAACCCATCTTGGTAGGCAGATGTTTTGCAACACTCTTATTCGTGAGAGCGAGATCCACCTCATATCGGTCGAGTAGGTCCTCAGCATTGTACAACACCTCCTTGAGCTCTCCCAACCAGAAGAGCACGCCCGAGTTCTCCGTTTGCTTCTGCTCAGCATCCTCGAGAACGCCCTTTATGAGTCAAAGAAGTTTGCTTAGGCGATCTATCTCCTCCGGGACACCCTCCTCCAATCTCCACCTCTCCGTGAATTGCATGATGCCATGGTCCAACACCTTGCTGATGATGGGAGAGACAAACCATCCGATCACAGGAAGTGCGACCATAGCCATAGCTATCTCCGGAAGAGGGTATGCTCAAGTCAATGATGCGAGAGAGTTCGGTTGAGATTTGGTACCTTGAAGCGAAAGACGGGAGATTTGGTAAGGTATGAGTCTAAAAAATGTGAAATCGTGTGAACCATTTGATCATGATCGAGCGGCTCATACGACAACAGTGACTCCTATAGCAGACGTACGATGCATGTGACGAGAAGGTTGGTGTTAAAATAATGAAAAAACTTGGAATCTCTGCTACTCAAGTCCACGATGAGTTGTTTATGTATATCTATGCATTAAAGAATCCCATTGATGAATCTCGTATTCATCATGCTAAAAACTCCTTATTAAAATCCCTGCTTAAACAAGCCAATAAAAATATCCTCTAATTTTCCATTTTTATCATGTACCATATTGTGTATAATTACCATTAATTTATTGTATTTAATTTCACTTATTTTTCTTGCAATTATTTTATCACTCAAAAACCCCTAAAAATTAGGTAGATAAGTTGTCTATAATTCACTGACCCTTAAAAAGATAAAAAAATACAAAAAAATCTCAAAACCACAAACTTGGTGTTTTTATCCTCTTAAAAATACCCCCAAAAAAATAGCTTTTGTACAGATGACCTCTTTTGGCTTTCTGCCCAACATGAAAGTTGTAGATCTCGTCGAGACGAGCAACTTTCGTGTTTTGACTTTTTCCAAAATCGGCCTCTAGCTATTTCTTTTCTATTTTTCTTTGTATTTATTTTTGAATTAACCTAATTGGGCCACGTGGCGCTCTCTGGAGCCACCACGCGGCCCGCTTCTTCTCCGGCCACCCGTCACCATTCCAGGCCGTTGGATCTGCTCCAATCGCGTCCATCTCCGCCCTTCAAACCCGCTTCATCCCTCAGCCGTTCGATCGTCCTCTGGATCAGATCCACGCCGTTCACCAGCGCCTAATCATCAACCGTCTGATCTCCCACCTATCCAATGCCTAACAACCTGCCACGTCAGCCCCTCACCATTACCGTCCGATCGCCCCATATCCTACGCTTCCCCGTACTCCACGTCAACCATTTGTCCCTCACCGTTAGATCGCCTCCCCGAGTCAATCCCTACCGCTCATAAAACACCCCCCTCTCCACCACACGATCAGATCCTAAGGATCTGATCGGGGCCTTCCGCTTGCGAACGCATCCCAACCGTTGGATCAAGATCCAACGATCCAACCACCGTCGTCAACCTCAAGCCGCCCCGCTCCCAGGCGTTACAAACCTCGCGCACCCCCCCTTCCTTTTTTGGCCGGTGTCCCAGCCACCCATCTCCTCTCATAACGCCTCCCTCACAAAGCCATGACCTCCGCCATCCTCGCGCCTTCATCAAATCCCCTCGCCATCACTCCCACTCCATTAAACCCTCGCTCCAAAACGCCCCTCCACCACTGAAACTGCCGCACACCCCCATCCATAAAACCCCTTCCTCCGCCACCGTTGCACATCATCCACCATCTACGGGAGTCTGCCCTAGCTTCATCCGCCTCCGGTGACAGCGGAGGACGGTCAATTCGAGGCGATCATGGCCAGACCTCCCCGGTGTGATCCGTGGCCTCCGGCCACGTAGCGGTCGCTCTTATGCGCCGCCGAGCACCAGGGAGAGGTCGGCCCTGTTGTGCGACGACCAGGGCTTCCATTGAAGCCTAGCCCAGACCTCCTCCTCCGCCAACTCCTCGCTCCGGCGAGGAGATTTTTTATCTTTACTTTTCCTTGGTTTTCTTCGATTTACTCCACCGTATACATTCACCGCCTCCTTCATCTGACCACCTTCAAACCTCCGTCCTTCATCGATCATCCTCGCAACACCCCTCGCCATCGCCCTTCCCTTCTCCGCAGTCTAGTCCACCGCCGCCATCTCCTCCTCTGCTCTGGCGGGGAAGGAGCCCTGGTCCCCCGCTCCGACCACCTCCCTGGGACTCCATTTCACTCACGTTACACTAACAACACGCTTCGGCTTTGACTAACCTTGCAGGTATCTTGATTGGCCGGATCTCGCGCCGGAGCTCCTTCGAGCTCCTATACTCCGGCGAAGCTCCACTGATCTCCCCTTCCGACTAGCGCTGGAGCTTCGTAGCACCGCCAGGTCCTTTGTCGGACCTCCATCAAGCTTCTTCGACCCATCAGCACATCCTCTGAGCACAGAGGAGCTACACGCGGGTCGCCGGAGCCCCGCCTCCTCCGGCGATCTGCGGAGGAGATGAAGTCACAGGTGCCGCCCGATCCAGCTGGATCGGACGGCTCTCATGCAGCCACGTGGGCATACCGAGCCTCCTCTCGAGCCTGGGCCATCACGTGCACCGCACGTGAGGCCTGGGTAATTTGCAATAAAGACCCCGGAGTTTATGGAAATTGCAGAATGGTCCCCAGGCACGTGCCTCACGTACGCGCCTGGGTATATTACAGGGAGATCCTCCAGATTTTGAAGATTTGCAAATATGCCCCTGCGCGCAAATGGAGAAATTACGAAATGGCCCAGGCGGTTTTTGGTATTTGCATTTAGGTCCCTCCAGGGACCTAAATGCAATATTTATCCTTTATTTTGCTTGCATTTTTATTACATTTATGCCCTTGTACTGTTTTTAGCATAACTTGAGCATCGTAGGTCCAAATTGCATGATTTTAGTGTCGTTTTGATCTTTGTTTTGTCCTCTACAATCTAGCATACTTATTTGTCTCATTTGACACTGTTCTAAATTAAGTGAATTTTTATGTCAAAAATGGGACCATGCTCTATCTGTCTTGCTGGATTTGATGACCGATTTTTAATGATGTGTTCAATTGGACTCTAACTTCATTCTACATTGTATTGCTCACATTTTAGGGTATAATTCTGGCATTTTATTCATCATGCATGTTCCTTTGCATTATTTGCTCATGCATCACTTTAACTTGCATAAAAATATCTAAAAAAAATGCATGCATCATGGCATTACCTTGTAAATAGCTTAGTGCTTCATAATTTGCATATGGACCTGAAATTGAGATTAAATCACATTGTGCTTCACGAATCGAAATTCAATACACACTTTAGGCTGCCGTATCCCTGTGTTCGACCTTGGTACACTTACCAAGTATAAATACTCCACAGCATTCTAAGACTGTGGTTTTTGCTGAACAAAATTCGCCTCCTGTACTACAACATTATTTATATTTATTAAAGAGGCGAATTTTACGTTCATCACCCATTGAAAAAAATTAATTGGGGTTGTTGTCATCTTAAACAGGGACCTCAAGTTTAGCTAATAATTCAGTTTAGAAAGTTTTCACGATCCATTCGGTTCAAAGATTTAAAAAAAAAGAGAGGAAAAAGTAAAGGTTCGTTCGATACAAATTATATCCTTTGTATGGAGTAATCATTTTTAACTCTAAGTTTGGGAATAAAAAAAGAGAATATTCCATATTTTAGGGATCTATTAGTAATTTTCACCAATATATAATACCATCATTATCCCGTCATTCGTCCTTCCAATATATCTCCCGCAACTTTCACGAAAGACGTTGCATAGTTCATTTCATAATGAAATGAAAAGATAAATCTTTGAATGTATTTCAAATTAATAGTAACCTATACAAATCATAATGATATGATTGAAATAAATTTAAATCAAACTATAATAAAAGGTCAAAGATAATTACATTTCATTTCAAATTAACGTTTATCCCACCTAATTAAAAACAGTTGGGAGTAGATCACATGTTAAAGATATTTGGGTAAATAATTTTTGGATGATTTACATAAGGCACCCATCTATGTGCTCGATCTTAATCTGGGTCACTATCATTCATTTGTAACAAATAAGGTTCTCACTCCATTTGCAACAGAGGACTTGGCCGTCATAAGATAAAAGTGCCTCGGCATAATTACCCTCGAAAACTAATTCAATTCCTAATACCCCTCCCACCTCCTTTGAAACCATGGGGACGAGCAGGTAGGGATGAGCATGCGTCGGTCCCTAAGAAAGGCTAGTATGGCCGCTTAGCCGACACAATCAAGCTTTTTCCTGATGGAAGGGACAAGAGGAGGGAGCCTGGTCAAGTGAGTGAGGGAGAGCCTTTTCTGGCCTATGATATTAGAGGTGTGTAGTTTACAAAGCTTAGACTAAAAGAGTGTCAGAGTAGACTAGAATGTCATTCCCGCCGGCATAGGTAGGTGACGGCCATATAGGACGAGGTATCCAGGCTAGTGAGAATTCTCATATAATAGCCAACTGACGTGCGAGTGAGGATAAGGGCAGTTCAGGGAAGGAGTGTGAGCCCGGCGGTGAGCTGAGTGGGCTAGTACGTCAAAGTCGGTAGAAAGAGTTCACAAAGCATGCGGAGCGGGTGGGAGTCTACATCATCATGAAACCGGTGACACTGCTCGCTCCAAAGTAGGTTCTTGATTGGAGGAAAGAATGCGCGTGCCTGGCCTTGACTTGACTCGTCTTGCTTGCTCGACGCACGTCTAAGGCCAACTCGACAGAGAGAGGGACTTTCTATCTGTCCCGCTTGCTTTCACAGACTATCAGCTATGTGTGGCGTTCAGGATGATCTTCTATGGTATATAGTCCACATGCTCCTTGCATACTAATGATTTATTTGCCAGGTCCTCGACTTTCACTGTTTGAGTCAACCCGCGTGACAAATACATATTTACCAACATCAATATTAAGACTCCTGCATGTTCAATATGAATCTTCATGTGCACTTTTTACCTTCTAGGGTAAATGTACTAATGCGGATGAAATATAGGGGCAAAGCTATAGAAAATAGATAAATAAGTTGTTAGGGTCAGTTTTCCTCGATAACGGACCGGGGACCTAAGCCCAGGATGTTACAAATGGTATCAGAGCCAATTTTCCTCTGATAGTGGAAAGGACTACTCGAGAGGTGGAGCCACCCCTGTAAAGAGATAGGAGGAAATGGCTACCTGAAGCGTGCAACCGCCACTGTCACTGGGAATAAGTGATGGGCCATGCCGCAACGAGGACGTTGCGAATATAAGTGGGGGAGATAGTAACATCCATACCCCAAATATAGTGCCACATCTAAAACTCACAAAGTGTGGGTGTGGTTTATAAGTAGTGGGGATAACTTTTGACAACTTGGGCTTAAGCATTTTATGTGGTTGCCAACGGGTTCATCTGGGCACGTATCCAACAAGTTGTTAAGGTCAGGGGACTTAAGTCTGGGACGTTACAGTAATCTTCATATTTCAAAATAAACCCCTAGTTAGGTCTAACCCACAACAAAATATCAAAATAGAGGAAGAGCGAGAAGCGATCTTACATTTTTCTAATAATCCTTCATATTTCAAAAAAAGTCGAAACATACTGTTTTTTTGCTAAATTTCTTTTTTTGCGAGCAAATCCTGGTTATACTTTTAGGACATGTTTGGTTGCTGGGTTGGATTGGGTTGGGCTGGGTTGGGGTACCCCTGTGAATGGTAAACTATACCCCTGTGAATAGTAAACTGTGAGGAGGATTGAGAGAGTTGGAAGGAGAGGTACACCGGTGTACCCCAACCCAACCCAGTCCATCCCAGCAACCAAACAGGCCCTTAAAGTTTAATTGCAGAAATAATTAATATAACACTCAAATATTAATATCAAACATAGAATTCTATGGAAAATTTGAAAATATCGTATTCTTAATGCTGCAAAGCATACAATGGAATATTTAACGTCCTACACTTGTGATTCCCAACACCTTTTCAAACAAGTCCCTCGAGATTGAATCCATCTTATACAAATCCAAGACCTGGTTGCCTAATAATAATTGCATGAATGGCGTCAATGCGTCCGTCTACTTGAAGGGAATAATTGAAGGGCATCCTTGAGACAACGAGACCTCAATGGAGGGCATATTTCTCATGACTAGACCTGGCCAACAAGCTGTCGTCCGTCCAACCTGCTCAGCTTGCTTATGGATCGGATTTGGATTAGGAGATTTGTATATGGACCGTCCTGATCCGATCCACAAAAAATAAAAAATATATAAATATAAGATGAATAATACATGTATTAATATGATATACTTCAAGTTTTTCATATGTGACACTAGTTTAAATAAATTTTAATAATTTGCATGTCAAATAACATCTAAACTTCTTATATTAATTATATAAAGTATAAATGATATTAATAAAATTATTTATATATATTAAATACTATTAAAAAATTCAAAAGAAAAAGAACGAAATAAATCATATTCCAGCCCATTGAAGATTTTAGACATAATTTTTGAACCTTAGGGCCTGTTTGGTTGCAGGGTTGGACAAGGTTGGCCCAACCCTGTTTACTATTCACAAGGGTACTTCCTTCTCACAGATTACTATTCACCCAGCCCAACCTTGTCCAATCCTGCAACCAAACAGGCCCATATAATGCATAGAGAGAGAGATTAGTCGATGCCTTCGTATTATATTACATCAGACTATATATAAACTAACGGCACAAGTGGTACTTTAACTATTAATTAATTATTGGATCCCCATCACAAGAGTCCCCTTGGAAGGAGAGGACGTCAATGGATGTCAGACATTCTATTTTCTAATCGTGGTTTAGGTGATGTGCCACATCATCTCCATGCAATTTAACCCATTCTCGAAGATTAATATATGCAGATGCAAATGTCATGCCCTCTGCCGATAAATAATGCAAATGGGAAAATACATGTTCAATCTCAGGATTTTTTTCGTTGGTTTTTTTATTAAATAATTTCATATGATAATGTCTGAGGGGTTCTTGTCAGTGTGAATTTTCTTCAACATAAGCTGCTTCTGATCAATTGCATCCCTCAGCCAATGGTATCTCACATCAATGTGTTTTGTGCGAGCATGGTGCATAGTACTCTTGCTCATATCTATAGCATTCTGGTTGTCACAAAACACAACCGGCTCACTATCACCCATTCCAAACTGACTAAGAAAGCGTTGTAGCCACATCACTTCTTTCCTAGCCTCTGCTGCTGCTATGTATTATGCATCGATAGTCGATAGAGTAACACATTTCTGTAGCTTGGATTGTCATGATATGGCTCCCCCTACAAAGGTAAAAATGTAGCCTGAGGTAGACTTTTCTAGTCCATGTCTCCTACCATATCTGCATTAGTGTAACCACAAAGTTTGAGATCTGATCTCCCAAACACAAGACACATACTTGAGGTCCCTCTCAAGTGTCTCAAGATCCATTTCACGGCCTCCCAATGATCCTTCTCCGGATTGGACTTGAATTCGCTCACCACGCCCACTGCATAGGCTATATCGGGTCTAGTGCAAACCATGACATACATGAGGCTCCCAACTGCGGATAGGTATGGGATCTTGGCCATCTCTATTTTCTCTTCAGAAGTAGAAGGATATAACTCTATGGTTAGCTTGAAATGAGAGTCTAAGGGCCCGTTCGGTTAGGGAATAAGCAGGAATAATGATGGAGAATAAGGGTCTATTCTTTGTTCCATTGGAGGATAGAATAAGGAGAATAATGTGAAATAAAGGTAGGTAAGATGGGATAAAGATAGGAATAAGAGTGAAATAAGATGGAATAAGGGGGAATAATAGTATTACGGTAAACCGTGTTGGAAGGAGAATATGCCCCTTATTTCAGGGCCTATTCTCCAAACGAACATGCTCTAAGGACGTGCTGGCATGCTTGGCATTTTTCATGTTGAACCGCTCCAACACGCGTTCAACATAAGTTTCTTGTGACAACCACAACATGCGCTTCTTCCTATCCTTTGTAATCTGCATCACAAGGATGTGACTTGCCTTGCCCAAATCTTTCATCTCAAACTCTTTAGAGAGTTCTCTCTTGAGCTTTGCAATCAAGTTCGAATAATGACCAACAATAACATATCATCCACATAGATCAAAAGAATGACTAACCTGTCATTGGGAAGACGACAAACGTATACACATGGATCGGTTGTAGTCCTCTTGAAGCCCTGCTTTCCCATGAAAGCATCAAACTTCAAGTACCACTATCTCGGGGCTTGTTTCAACCATATACACATGGAGGTGTAAAGATTTCCAACTTCAACCACATTCTTCAAGCATGAATCTCATCTTAAACGTGGTTGTAGAAGTTCTCATCAACGAACTATCTGATAAAGCTGTAGACTTACTCGCGTTCAAAATCTCATTCTCCATCGGATTTGACTTCATGTTTTTGAGTGGAGAACATCGAAAGGTGCATGACCTTCACATATAAAATATCCTTTAGTTCTTCCACAAACTATAGTTAGTCTCATTTAGACTAAAAATACGACTCGAACCAAAATCTGATTTGTAATTCGCCATTAAACGAGCTCTAATACGACTCTGTAGGGAACAGACAATCCCACATATATTTCGGAAGCGTAGATCAAGTCGAGTACTTTGACGGATTAACAAACAAACCAATGACAATAACAACTACACACAATCAAAAAAGATACCAAACTACCGCAATCAGAAGCACACTGAACACATGGATTTTTACGTGGAAACCCCCAAAATGAGAGGGGGAAAAACCACGGGGCCGACTCGGCCTGATCAAACTTCTCCACTTAAACTTGGTTATAAAAGTTCTCCCTAAGTTATACAAAGACATATTTTCTCCAAATAGGTGTATCAAGGAAGTAGCACACCAAAATAAATATCACCCAATGACATGCCAAACAAAGCTCCAGAACTGCTCCAACTCTATAGAGTGGATCCTCTGCTGTACAACAGAGGTCTACGGTTCACATGCATAGGGCCACCAAATCTAGAATTCGTGTGAACCGTTCAATCTTGATCGAGCGGCTCTGGATGTACAACCTGTATAGCAGAGGAGCCAGTGCACCAACTTGGACGTCTCTACAGTATGATTGTGGCAGCAAACACGACCCAGGAGAATGGAACATGCATGTGCAGGCCTAGCTTCTTCCCCAAAACAAACACCAACAACCAACTCAAGATGGAGAGAATGGATAGAATGCCTCTCCAGGTTATGTCTGCCCCGTGAGCTGAAATTGGCTGGATCGAATGCCAGTGAGTTGAAATTGGTTGGAAGCCATTTGCATTGAAGCCCAACATGGGCTGGAATCAACTTGGAGCTGTCCAGTGCTCAGCACTTCTACCCCTCGAGCCCCTTCTCATCTCCTCCCGATAGAATCCTAAACCCCTCCTCCTTTTTGCTCTTCTTCGTCAGCATCAACATCTTCAGTAACATCTTTATAAACAACATGGCGAATCCTTCCCCTTCTTCATCATACATCTTCTTGATCATCTCTCTTCATCAGAATGATCATCTTCATCGTGACAACACCACGAGGGCCAGCAGTTGTGTGGCATCCCATTCATATTGATCTGCAAGAGTAAATACACAACTTCATCCGCATGAGATGCAGCTAGTCTTTGGTTATACATGAAATCAAATGTGGGATATATGACAAGTAAAAAAAATAAAAATATTTCTAGTGCTTACGATGAAGCAGACGGCTTTGTGATTGGCACATCGATCATCGGGGGCCAATCACCATCTTCCTATTGGGGAACAAGACGAAGCATAGCTTCTCACCAAAGTGGGGGTCCATGAAGAAGCACATAGCATCAACGATGAACTTGATGTTGTTGATGTAATGGTCGCGGTCCAGATTCAGGATGATGGGTGCGTTGGTGAGCACAACGAACACTCTCACCTTCATTGGTTTCATCAAACAACATGGTCTGAATTAGACCGTCAATAGACAAAATATTGGCTCAGTGGTAGAACAAACCAGGGCGTTCATGGCACCAGCCTTAACCAAGTTGCTTCTCTTGGGATTGTAAACGACCCGCAGGAGCTCCAGAGCCTCATCTCTTTTCTTGTCTTGTTCTCGTGTTGCACAGTCTAACCAGCGCTAGTTAGCCTTCAGCCTACGAAACAAATAACGGATTGTGCTTACCCAAGAGGCACTTATGAAATGTGAAATGAAGGAAGGTATACGCTTTTGGCCCCGTAAACGAAAGGCACTATGTGCATAAATCACCTAACTAGTTGAATATAATAACACGAATAGTTGATGCCCCAAATCTTGATACGAATTTAAAATTTCACCTGAATCATACTGTGACTATCCCTCATGCTGCTGTTACTGGGCTTCGCTACAAATGCATCGATCCTCATTTTGAACTCCTCGTACTCTCTGCATATCATTTGCATATTAATGAATACACGTGAAGTTGATTAATTATTATCGCAACAACAAAACAAACATATAATAACTGTGACAAATTACATTATTTGCTCTCCTGTCCTCAACGAATGATGGCTGCACCGTATCCTTCAAGTAGTTTTTTTTCCTATAAGTAGATCTCCGGCACTCTCAGCTCTACATTGTACTTCTTGCAGAATGGCCCTGACCGCATTGCGAACTCCACCATCTCTGCCAGTGCTTCGAACAGAAAATCAGCGTGCCAGATAACTTGATTTGCAAATTATTAGTACTAACAGGTTGATGACCTGTTAGTGGCCGTCCACCAAACCCTAGAGGAGATAGCCGTCGTCGCCTTCGCCAACGCGCCGCCGCTTCGACGTTCCTCAGTTCTCCGTCTTCTTGGGATGCTACGCTCGCGAAGAAGACATTCGATCTCGTACGACGAGATCAGGAGTTCACCGTGCTTGGATCATCTTGTTGGATTGCGAGGATCACGCGGTTCATCCCCATGCTCGCAAGCGTCTTCTCCGACGCTCGGATTTGAGATAGGATGTCTCTTTTCGTAGAGACTCGATCAACCATGCTTCAAGAGGTATTTCTTTATACTTGTTGTGGTTCTAGATGAAACGATCCGAGAATCGTTCTTGGATCATGTGGTTTCATCGCATGAAAATTTTTAAATTCTGCTGCACAGAACAACTAGTACGACTAGTCATTCTCCGTCATATTCGATACGACGCTCACGCTTCCGTGATGCGCTTGGGGATTAAACCATATCCTTCACTCCTTTCATCCGTTGGTGTCGATGTCTTCTTGGATTTTTCTCCTTGTACATCCAGGATTCACGTCGGTTGCTTGGATCTTCCAAGATCTTCCTCGTTCGCCCGTAATCTTGCATCGAATGTCACGCTAGAAACATCTTGTACAAAACCGCGCCCAGCCTTCCATTCAAAGTTTTGAATCCAATTTTGGTTGTTTTTTCTCCCCTTCTTGAGTCAAATAGTTAGAACCTAGTGACATGAGGTTCACCGGCCTTCTTGGGGGATCGAAGGAGCGGTTGAAGTGGTCGATTCCGCACCTTCGACGAGGCATCGTCATCGAGGTACTTGCTCGCGGCTCCAGGCCGTTCGAGCCAATTTTTCTTTCATTTTCCCCTTGCTTTAACTAGCTGTAGCTTGTAGTTTTAACTTTGTGCTTTCTATTGTGTGATTCACACGTTTTTGTAGCTTATATTAATATTCGTTTCCTCGTCGAAGCTCTCGAGCTCCGGCCACCACCCCACCCGAGTCGACCGCCTCCACTCATCCAATAAAGACCTAGACCACTTTTGTTGCTTGTTCGAACTTCATTGCGGGTCCTGGAGGCTACAACCCCTTCGAGGGGTTGATTTCGTGCAGACACTAGGTTCCCGGCAGGTGTTTTCTTCCGCGAGCCTGCCAGATCGTTGTGGTCCTCCGTGTGCCATTTTGTTGGTGTCATCTACCCCGCCACTTTGCCAGGTTTCTCTCGCGCCTCTTCTCGAGGCTAACCATCGCCGGAGTCACGGGTCACAGGGGATGGAAGCTCGTCGAGGTCCGTGCTCAAGCCAGTTCTTCCAAAGACCTTCTGAGTCGTCGATCTAGGCCAAGTTCATCATGAAGCACAGGTGGCGTATGATCAAGTGTTCCAGTACCATCGGATCGTCATATGTGTTCTAGTCTGGGTCATAAGCGTCGAAGGGGCATCGTCCTTCTTAGAGAATGACAAATGTATAAGTGGAGGACACACCATTGGATCGCACCCTAGTTTGGGTATTTTGCTATTTAACCCAGACACATTTTTGTATTTAATATTAATGCTCAATATTTCCTCTGTTGTGCAATTTATTTTGTAATATTTGCGCAACGAACCCCGAGCTTTCTATAATTGCGGTCAGGCCCTTACCAACGAGGCGCATATGCGCGAGCACGTGCGCTTAGCTATTTTGCAGGCAAAGGCTTGTCCCTTGTTGTATTTCTAACTAGCCCTGCAACATATCTATCACATTATAATATTTTAGGACATTTTGTGCTTCAGCCCTCAGATTTTTGTATAATTACAAATACGTCCCCGCTAGGCTCACGTGTTTGTACACATGAGGTAGGCAATTTGCAGGGAAAACCTCGGATGTTTTGTTATTTCTGATTTGTCCTTAAATATTTTTATTCATTTATATAATTTGTGGGAAATTTGCAACTTGGCCTCCTAACTTTTACATAATTACAAAACTACCCCTACTAGGATTGCATTTTTCTTTATGTTATCTCTATTTATTTCATACATCTATAAAATTCGAAAAATTCCCCAAAATAGGAATGAATTCTTGTTGATTTGCTCTATCACGTCATATTTTTATTTTGAATTTTTAAGCATTTTCATATTTATAAAAAATAAAAAACTAGCATTTTTATCTCTATTTACATTAGAAAATACATAAAAATTATAAAATCCCTTTGAAAAAATCCCCCCAAAAAGTAGTTTGTTTGTTTTTGTGTGCTTTATCTTCAGACCAAAAATTACTAAAAAAATATAAAAGAAAACTCCTAAAAATAGAAAAACTCTAAAAACCATTATAAAAATATTAAAAAATCTTAAAAATTGTAAAAATATAATTTTTGTTTCTGAATTTTCTTTATTTATTATTTTTATTTAAAAATTAATTTGGGGAATTTTTAACCTAGTTTATATTTTTCATCCCCATTTTAATTTCAAATTTATATTTTATTCCCTATTTTGAGTATTTGTGACTTTAAAAATACCAAAAAAAATATAAAAATACAGAAAAATCACAAAAACATTAGAAAAATACAAAAATAACAAAAACATTTTATTTCCTGTATTTTTCTTATTTTTATTTACTTTTATCTCTCTCTCATCTATCTTGTATATACACTCTTTTATAGCTTTATATCTATATTAGAAGAAAAAGATAATATAAATATATATATAATATAAAAAGAAAATATAATATAAGAAAATCAAAAATCAAAATATAAAATTAAAAATAAAATTAATATATAAAATTAAAAACTCACAAAAATAGCGCATATAGACAAATCATCGCATTCATTTTGTGCATCTTTGCCCCGATCTACCTGCTTGCTTCCTGTATTCGAGACTCTACATTACTTGCACTATACACATCTTTTGTAGAATTATAATAAATTTTAACTCCGCATCACTTTTCATTGTTTGATCATTGTTGTGGGTTAATTGTTGATTGACTCGGATTTCGTGAGTGATCGCTTCAGCGACAATGTGGTCCTGCCTTGTGTTAACTACTTTAGACCTCGCAAAATCCGTGTTAACAATCACCTTTGTTCT
The DNA here is from genome assembly GCA_037367405.1 of Ottelia alismoides. NCBI lineage: Eukaryota > Viridiplantae > Streptophyta > Magnoliopsida > Alismatales > Hydrocharitaceae > Ottelia > Ottelia alismoides. The sequence goes on along the minus strand of JAZKJV010003806.1, from coordinate 232,011 downwards.
TTCATTTTGGTCTTAAATCCCTGGCTAAATGCATTTATATATTCATGCAAAATAACATTCAATGATTGATACATATGTATTAATAAGTGGATTGAGAAAATTCTTGAGAGTCGCATCGATCCCCAAAGATAATCCCACATCTAAAACTCACGAAGTGTGGGTGCATGTTATAAGTGGCGGGAATTACTACTTGGCAACTTGGACTGAAGCATTTTTCCATGAGCTCGTAGCAACAAGTTGTTAGAGCCAGTTCTCTCCGTTAACGAATCCGAGACCTAAGCCTGGGACGTTACAAGTTCACTCTATGTTTATGTGCTTTAATTGTAAAGAAGTTCTTTACTGGTATTGATTAACACCATTGTGGGTGTAAATGGAAATACTTCTTGTTCCAAATCTACTTTAGGATTACTGGTGCCTCTACTTACAAAAAAATTTGTAAGAACTAGTCAGGTCAGCAAATCAAACATCTTTGAATCGGATCATCTTATTTAGAATGTTGTGATTTAACCTTTGCAATTTAGGATGGAGCTGATAGATAGATTTAGTTGCATGATATATAATAGGTTAAACCAGTCGAAGACAACATAGTTCTGTAGTGACCATGTCTTTTGCTAACACCCTCTTCAATTTATAATAGCATGGAGCTGATGGATAGATTTAGTTCCATGGGTTAGTGACCATGTCTTTTGCTAACACCCTCTCCAATTTTCTATTTATAATAGTAGAAAGAAAACATATGTATCAGATAATGCTCATTCTCTTTTCTATTGCGACAACAATGTAGAAGGTTCATTTTTTGTCTTTTACCCTCATGATTAGTCATTTTTGTTGCTCTCTCCTTTGAGAATATTGCGTAGCATTAAATATAAGCCCTATTTTTTCTGTCTTGCCTTTTTCATTTTTCTTCTTTTACACAACATGATGATGTTCCTCTTTATTTTGAATCACACATAATCGTTCCCTACATGTATGTATTCACAAAAGTGTACAGACAGGGGGGCTATGGAGATGGTCGTCAGACCGTCCCCTCTATTTCTCACAAGGGACGGTTGTTTAGTAGACCATCTCTGACGATTATGGAATTGGGGATGATTGCTTGTGAACGTCCCCATGGTGGTCAGGAGGGACGGCCAGAAGTCGATCGTCCTTTCTTCCTGTAGAGGGGACTAATGTTTTTTGAATGTCCCTTTCTGCCGCCTCCAAAGATCGATCTGTTTGTAGTGACTGATTCATTTTCAACATTATCTTAGTGGTCAATGGTCCAGACATTATTTAAACAACTTAAATCATATTTAATAAAGAAACCTACTTTTAACCATTATATAAAATAGCAAATGGATGAGGCAGAGGGCAGCACTAGAGCGGCTGGCTTGGCGTGCCCTTTGGGGAACTTACCCATTACATACCTGGGACTCCCTTTGGTGGCAGACAGACTCAGAAAATCGGATTGGGATGTCGTTCTCCAAAAGATTGAGCAAAGATTGGCCGGTTGGAAGGTGGCGACGCTTTCAAAGGGCGAGAAATTGACGTTGTTGAAGCATGTCTTGTCGGCGATACCCGTATTTTCATATCAACAAGGTTAATGCCGGTAGGTATAAGAAAAAAGATTGAGAAAATAATGCGAAGATTCTTCTGGTCGGATGGAAGGCAGCAGAGGTCTGGCATTCACCTTGTTCGATGGGAGGAGATCACACAGAAGAAAAGCGAGGGAGGGCTGGGTGTTAGAGATATCTGCAGTATGAATAAGGCTCTTCTAGCAAAGTGGGTGGTGCAGATCTGGGGCAACAATGACAGTTTGGTCATCAGGTTACTTCGGAATATATATGGTGTAGGTGGCTCTCTTGAGGCTAGGAGAATAAGGTTTGAATCGTTGCTTTGGAGCGGTATTCGTGACATCCTACCGATGTTGCGGGATAGATTGATGCCTAAGGTAGGGTATGGGGAGGTTTTTAGATTCTGGCTGGATGACTGGACCGGTGAGGGGATCCTTAGTGCTAGGTTCCCCAGGCTTTTTGCTTTGGCGGCAAACAAAGGTTGTTCTGTGGCAGATGCTTGTGACTCTGAGTCGTGGGATCCTCAGTTCTTTTCGGTCATCCCAGAGTGGAGGTTGGAGGATCTAACGAGGCTAAGAGTGGAGATGCCATCCCCGTCATGTATTACAAAGGGAAGGGATCATTTTATTTGGGAAGGGGGTAGATTCTCGGTGAAGAGGGCCTACGACATGTTCAGAGGGAGCTCGGATTTCGTTGATTCAGATATGGTTCAGGACATGAAGATTATATGGGATAGTGATGAATACTCATTCACCACTCTTTATTCTTTTATTTTAGCTAAAATTCTTGGCAAATCATCATGCATATAGTTTTAAATACAATAAGTTACCAATAAGCATGCTTTTGTAAATATTAATAATTAGAATGTATTTGTGAAAAAATAAAAGAATAGAGAATAAAAGAAAAAGAAGGAAATATTTAGAATAAATATTGACTGACACCTAATCCCAAGAGAGGGCCCAATATGGGCCTGATCGTCAAATAAAATAAGTAGAGAGAGATAGGGCCACTCAATCTTATGTATATTATCTCTTACTTGTACATATTTAATTTTCACAAAAAATAGACATGTGTTTCTAATACCTTGTATATATTTCTAAAAATAAAATAAAAATTAGAAAAAAACTAAAACAAAAATAAAATAATGTCTCTCTCACCTTGTACATATCACATGTATATATGTATCATACTCATATTTATTTCACACTTGTAAATAACCAATAAAAATAAAATAAAAATATTTTATACTCTAAATTTTATGTTGTAAATAAATAAATTGTAAAATTAGAGTATTTGTACAAAAATAAATAAAATAAAAAAATAAAAATAAATAAGTAATTTATACATGTACATAATGTAATATAATGTATATACCTTAATTTATTTTTCATAAAAATAAATAAAAATCACTAAAAATAATTTGAAAAATAATAAAAAATTTTCATTTTGAAAATATTTTAAAATGAAATCGTTTTATATTTTTAATTTATTTTTCAAATCTTTTCTATTTCCTGAATTCTAATTGGTCCACGAGGATTGTTGACTTCGGTCAACACCCCCTTCCGGATCGGTCCTCGCTTGGATCCGGGTTTTGGCCGCACTTCTCACATTTATTCCACTCGGATCTAGCCACCTTTCACTCCGATTCCACCGCTCACCTCTTCCCCTTGGATCCACGACCATCGTGGATCCCTAGGAAAGAGCAGATCTTCCTCGGTTCGTGCACCCTCGCCTGATCTTCCTCACCACCTGGGAACACCTATATAAGCTTCACTCCTCTTCACAGCCCCGCGGCTTGCGCCGCACTCCCTCTTTCTACCCTAGAGACCTTCCCCTTGGTGACAGCTTTCGGAAGAACCCTTTGGTGGCCGGAGCGAGTGGTTGCAGCCGACGTTCGAAGCACGTGGCCGGACCTCCGCCACGTTCGAGCCTCCCCGTCTTCTACAATGCGGTAGAGGCGACGACCCCCATCGACCTCACCTCCAGGAGCTCAGGATTAATCTAGGGCCATCAGGTATACCTCTCTTCAATCCTAGTTCCGATTATCGTGAAACCTCCATTTGCTCCTCCGCCGGCTCCGACCCAACGGTCGGAGCTCCATCAGCCATAGATATCCATTCAGATCGACTTCACGGTTCACTGGCATCCTTTCTCCGCAGTCTGACCACCCAAATATTGATTGTAAGAACCAAGATTAGGCTTAGGTTCCACCCCCGCATCGTCGGAACCTCCCTTCACCTCCCACCGTCGCTTCCCTTTATCTTTGATCAAATAACCTCAGCCGGAGCACGCCTCCGAGCAGGAGCTTTACCCCGCAGGTCGAGTCGCACGTGGAGATACCTCATCTCACCTTCATCCAGCCTCGTCGAAGCTATCTCAGGTCACCGCCACATTCCCGAAGATCTGACCGGTGGATGCTCCATCCGGCATCGCCACCCGATGCGGAGAAGTGTCGTGAGTCGAGCCTCGCTTCCTGATCGTTCATCGCATGCCCAGAGCACCTCCAGTTCTCCGGCGAACCTCGCCCAGACGGAGTTCATCCAGGACCCTCCTCAGCTGTCGGATATTCCCTCTCCGCTAGTTCGCATCAGGGTCATCCATCGCCCGTGTCTGACAGGCCGTTAGATCTGACATCTAATGGCCCCGTACGCCCCACGTTTGCCCCCTTCGTCAGACCGTTGGATGCGCCAGCTGTTAGCTCCAAGACCGCATGTCACCATCCATTCAGAGAGCGAAACCTGTTACCCCATGTGAGCCGTACGCCCTGCCTGGGTAATTTGCTCTCGTACCCCTGCCTTTATTTTATTTATCGTTTAGTCTGTAAAATAAAAGTAGCACAGTGGACCATTTTGCATATGTGCACCTGAAGTTTTTGATATTTACCGTTTAGTCCTCCTTGTATGGGGGTACGTGCATCGGTACGTGTATTATTGGGACTTTTGCATGTTTGGCCCTAGACTTAAGGGGTGTTATGTTTTGATAATATAGTTTCTTTATTTGCACTTATACGCATGTGTGTGCTGTGTTTCCATATGTTCTAAAATCCATGGAAAAATTGTATTAGGCCCCCTACACTTTTTGACGCGTGTTATTGTTTGGCCCCTGGAACTTATTTTCCTTGCATCTAGGTCCCTGTGTGCTGTGCGTTTTGATTGGCTTGAATAAATAGCAAATTTCGTCTAAAAATTGTGAAATTTTGACACATGGCTCCTGCCATGTTATAGGAATTTCTATAAATTTTTGGGCTCATTTTGTTTTCGTTTGATATTCTTAATAATTCAAAACCTTATAATTTGCTTCTGTCTAATTTTAAAAATAAACTAAAAATATTAGAAACCCTCTAAAAATCTAAAAAAATGCTTGTTTTGTTGTGTTTTTGATTCAGTCCAATTTTTGTTGCATTTGGATTTATAAAAACCCTAAAAATTGAAAAACACTAAAAGATTAGAAAAATTATTAAAAAATTCAGAAAAATTTTAAAAATGCATTCTCGGTTTCTTTAGTTAGAATTTTATTTTTAGTTTACAATAAAATTATTGATCGAATTTTATAGGCTATTTAAGTATTTTTAAATAGCCTTTAGATTCTGGTTGCACATTGGTTTGCATTTTTGACCTTGTTTCATTTTTATAAAATTAACTAAAAATCAGATAAATTCAAGAAAATTACCAAAAACACTTGAATATTTGTAAAAACTAAAAATGTTTTTGTTTAAATTTTCTGATTAGTTTTGGTGTGTTAAATAATTGTTTGATTGTGCCTTGTTTCTCTCTTTTGCACTTTTTCATTCATTTTAAAAATTACAAAAAATTGAAAAATATAAAAATCCATCAAAAATAGTTTATTTCTTTTATTTTTGATTTTTGACTACTCCGTAGGTTTACCATACCATGCTCCTTGTGTTCGACCCTGGTAGCTATACCAAGTAAAATAAAATAGCGATACCGCTATTTCTATGCTTGCTTTCTTGATTTTTATATTGGTGGTCTTCGATTTTCTTGATTGACTTAGCCTTGTGGTTCGGGTCACAATGACCATATTTACACCTTAACTCGATCGTGGGATTTCGAGTCATCAGAATGGCGCAATTGCTGGGGAGCATGTCTTAGTAGTCGTCTTTCTTTTTTGGTTTTTCTTTTATTTTCTTTTATCTGTTTTCTTTATATTTTTGTTTTTGATTTTATTTGTTCTTATTTGTGCTTATATTTCTTATCTCTTTATTTGTCTTTATTTTTATTTATATTTTATTTTATTTTTGCATTATTATAACAATTGTGGACTGACACATTTCTGTTTGATTTTCTTGCGAGGGCCCGACTATCGAGAGCAGCTTTCTTCGGGGAGTCGACGCACCCACGGGATTTGGAGGTGGCTCTTTTCTACATAGAGTCACAAGAGAGCGCGAGAGAGGAGAGCATGAGTGTGGGGAGTTTAGCTTAGGCTTAGCTTAGTTTTATTTCATATATTATTATTGTAATAATACAGGACCGGTCAGAGACATTCTCAGACTTGGTGATTGTTCGGGGTCTGTTTCACCGAGCACCGGTGTGCTCGGGGGACCTCACTATGGTTTTAGCCGGTTTTCGTTTTATCGCTTTTATTTTTATTTCTTATTTTTTCTTTGATTCTCGAGGATTTTAGCCTTAGCTTAGGATTTTCTCTTGACTTGTGACTTAATTATAAAGGCCCAACCCTAATTACATTTCTGCACTTATAGATCGCAATTGGACCTTATTAATTAAATCACTAATAAAAATATTAGCCTGGTCACTCGAGGGATCACGTGCCGCAGAGGCCGTATACAGCGCGTGCAGGATCCGTTGTGGCGGACATCGATCGGCATCAGAGCCCAATCCCTCTTTGACCCGTTAGCTATTTGTTCTTCGCGAATATAAATTTTTGCTTAAGGACGATTTCCTCATTGCATCATTTAGATTAGTTTTATTTCTGTCATTTAGATTTATGCACCGATCACTTTGCATGTAGAGTGTTGGAGGCAAGGTACGCATTTCTTACTCAGCATGCATCATCGTGTTTAGTCGCGCATCGGCTTATTCGTCTTCTCCCTCTGTTTTTAGACTTATAAATAATCAGGAAAACCGAAAAATTCGTTAGGCGTTGTTTGTTTTGAAAAACACCTAAAAAGCGAAAACTATAAAATTGGGACTGTTTAAGCGAACTTGATCCTAAAATTCACTTCACCAAAAATATTTGTCTTGGGAGAGAAATCCCCTCCTTGTATGGTTTGGATGAGCGAGAGAGTGACCCGCACCCTAGGATAGAGACATGCCCGAACTCTTGACAGACTACCAGCCTTTTATACGTGATAGTCTGTTGGGAGCATTGGGCTCCTACCAGCTCACTTAATCTCTCTGAAAGACTGTTTGATCACCTAATAAAATCGATAAGATAAAAGACCGAACCTTCACAGTCATCAGCTCTGAGTGCGTAGGTGAATCTGGGGTTTGCTTGACCGATCTTGTTTGCTATTCAGATCTCATCCGCCTTCACTCGCCAGATCAAGATGATGGGTCGGAGGTCCTTTAGGCATCCTCTGGACGCACTGCTTTCGAGCACTCCAGCCCATTCATCTGGGTTGGTTCGCGAGAGCCGAGACCCGCTCTCTGAACCCGAGTTCGACTCCTCCCTGTTCCCCCTCGACCACCCTTCTACCAGTCCTGAGGTGCCCAATCAAAGACAACAGCAACCAGTTCATTTATCGGCACCTGAGTTTGGGTCTTTTGCCTTGGCAGAGATCATGGCCAGCAACGAGGAGCGCACTGATGGATCCAGAGGAAAGAAGACATATGTACTTGATTAGGGTGCCATCAACAACACCCTGTTAGCCTCCCTTGAGACGATGCAGAGATAGATCCGAGATAAGGGAGCTTTCATGGTGGACATACGCCGGGAGATGGAGCAGATGCGAGCCAATAGAGAGCAGCGCAGACCCGATGGAGGAGGAGGAGATGGTCCCGATGACCGACCGCCTGAGATGCCCGTATAGCCAGCAGCAACAGCCGCGAGATCGATGAGGGAGTTGCACAACCCTGGTGCAACCCTTACGCACATATGGATAGTGTTGCCCTCCATTCTGGGAGATTTTAAGCTCCCACCTCAGACGATCCAGCTCCTTCCCCACTTTCACGGACTTGCCACGGAGGAGTCGCACCTTCATCTCTAGGAATTCGAGATGATCTGCAGTACTGTCTACGACCTCCTTGTGGACGAGGACACCATTCGGATGATGGCCTTCCCTTTCTCCCTGGTAGACAGAGCAGCCAACTGGTTGAAGCATTTAGGGAGATTCATCACTACATGGGAACAACTCCGGAACGAGTATCTCAACAAGTACTATCCACTCAGCCGGACCATTGCAGCTAGGGCCCTGATCAGCAATTTCTCCATGCTCCCCAATGAGCAGTTTCACGAGGCATGGGATCGCTTCAGAGAGCTCACAGACCGATGCCCCCATCACGACATATCCAAGCCCAACCTTGTTCAGAGCTTTTTCTGCGGGCTTACACTGGAGCTGCAGGGGTTAGTGAACACATCCTGTGGGGGCTCGTATTTCGCCAAGGATGAGGATCAGGTCTGGGCCATCTACGAGGAGATGGTTGAGAACTATACTGTGATGTCTCAGACCCGACTCTACTCTCAGGGGAAGCCCACGCCACAGACCGTGACCTATCGGAGGATAGCACGGGTCGATGCCGATCCTTCTACGTCATCAGCGACAGTAGTACAGGCATAGTCGACAGCCGCTGACATGGGGATCATCAGCGAGAAGCTGGACCGGATCGAGTTGATCGAGAAGAAGTAGTGCCAGGGAATGACGCAGATTGACAAGATAGCACAGACGCTGAGTGACCTAAAGACCCAGATTATGTGTCTCTAGGAGGCACAGACGGCTTCTCAGCCCCATCTCAGGTCACGGGCAAACACCGGCGGCAGCAACAGCTCGACCCAGCCTTCCGCCCAGTACCGACAGGTTCACCATGTTCAGGTGGAGTCGTTCCAGCAGCAGCAGCAGCAGTTTGTTCAGCCACCACCATCTCAAGATAGCCAGATGGTAGTGTATCAGTCAGACCAGCCCCTGGCAGTACTTCCCCCATCCACCTACGAGCATAAGCTATTGATGGATTTCAACCGAATATGATAGGACCAACCTCAGTCTGGGATCTGATGAGACCATCTCAGATTCCGTTGGTCGACCAGAGGTACGCGTTCCCAACAGCAGCCTCTAGTTCAGGGTGGCCAGTACGGCCAGCAGCCCCCATTCCCATCACACCAGCAGCAACAGCCACATCCACAGCAGTCGTACCAGCAGCACGATCCTCATTCCTATCAGCAGGGACAGTCTTGGAGGCAGCAGCAGCCTCCACAGTATCATTCTCAGCCCTAGTATCCCTCTCACTCCAGCAGCGGCAGCCTCACTTCTAGAGAGGCCACCCATCAAGTTCTCATGGGTCCGCCTATGAGAACCCCGCCTTGGATGATTTAGCCCGCCTCATCTCCGACCAACAGGCTACCTTCAGACGGGAGATGGATGAGTTTCGCCAGGAGATGAGAGAGATCATCAAAGGAAAGGATGCCATCCCTGCCCAGATCGAGTCGAACCCGAACAACCTCAAGAGGAAGTCTGAGCAGGTAGAGTTTACAGAGGTTACCACTCCTAGTGATTCACTTGGTGACATTACTGCATACACTTTTGATGCTGACTTTGTTACACTTAGGAGCGGTACGATGCCAGCCGACGGTGCCTCGTTTGAGCGACGACCCCATTTAGCTTCAGGAGCGCTAGACGAGGAGGAGAGTGGTGCTGATGCCGCTCATGATGATGATGATGACGGTGGTGCTAATGCCACCAAGGACGTTGATCCAGCTGACGGTGCTGAGGCCGTCATTTCTCCAGATTCATGAGGTGGTACTGATGCCACCAGAGATGCTGAGACAGAGCGCGGTACTGATGCTGCTATTCCAGATGCCGAGGGTGGTATTGATGCCACCATTTCTATTCCTATTATTTTCCCTACAGTTCATGTATCTCAGGACAATTATATGAATAAAGGAAAGGGTTCTTCTTCATTTGCGAGTCCATCTGTGATTATTGGTGATGTTTGTATGGATTCGTCTATGCCACAACAGTAGGGACCCGATCCTAGCCCTTCATCTGAGAAGGGCCCAACCGTCCCCTTTCCCCAAGCACTCCGCTTGGCTAAGGGGACTAAAAAAGAAAATCCAAAAAAATCCCATCAGTTAGAGTTCAGCCAGCAGATGATGGACATATTTCACATACAATTGACTCTACAGGAGGCCTTGGAGCACATCCCCCTCTTCCAGAGGAACCTCAGAGACATGACTACTATTCGCAGGAAGAGGAGGAACCACCCGTCAGAGATTCATGTGCTCACTCACGCCACTTGCTTTGCCATCCAGAACCGTCTGCCAGCCAAGAGGCCAGATGCAGGAGCTCCCTATGTCAGATGTCATATTCACGAGAAGAGGTTCGATCGGACTCTATTAGACAACGATTCTTCCATCAGCCTACTTCCGGCAGCCTTACTCGATCGATTCGAGTTTGACCCTCTACGATAGAGCAGGACGGTCCTTCAGTTTGCTGATCGATCTGTCAAGAGGCTGAAGGGGTTGCTGAAGGATGTTGTCGTCACAATTCAGGGCCTGAAATTCCCCGTGGACTTTGTTGTGTTGGACATGGAGATCCCTGAGTCTGTGATCGATACCCCCATCATTTTAGGACGCCCGTTCTTGACCACAGCTAAGGCAGTGTCTAATCATGATAGCAGGAAGGTGTACTTTCACGTCGAGGGCGAGAGTATACAAATAGAGACGAACGAGGAGACTTGATGAACGTCAAATTCGCCTCTATAATAATGTGGAATTATGTTATAGTAAAGGAGGCGAATTTGATTCAGCAAAAATCACAGACTTTGAATGCTGTGGAATATTTATGCTTGGCAAGTCTACCAAGGTCGAACATAGGGATACGACTGCCTAATTCAGCTATTGAATTTTGATTCATGACGCTCAATGTGATTTAATCTCAATTTCAGGTTCACATGTAATTTATACGACAATGCAAAGTGATGCTATGCTGTATGCATTTTTTTAGATATTTTTATGCAAGTTAAGGAGATGATGCATGAACAAATATGCAAAAGAACAAATATGCCAATTAAAAACCTACAATTATACCCTAAAATGTGAGCAACGCAATACAGAATGAAATTAGAGTCAATTTGAACACATCATTAAAAATCGGTCATCAAATCAAGCAAGACAAGTAGAGCAAGGTCCCATTTTTCACATAAAAAATCACTTAAATTAAAACAGTGTCAAATCAGACAAATAAGCATGCTAAAATGTAGAGGACAACACAAGGATCAAAACGACACTAAAATCATGCAATTTGGACCTACGATGCTCAAGTTATGCTAAAAACAGTGCAAGGATATAATGGTAAAAAATGAAATAAAATAAAGGGATAAATATTGCATTTAGGTCCCTGGAGGGACCTAATGCAATTATGAAAAACTGCCTGGGATCTAGTGCAATTTTCCCATTGCGCGCAGGGACCTTTGTGTAAATTTAGAAAGTATGAAGGGCCTCCCTGTAAATAACCCCAGGCGCGCACGTGAGGCAGGCGCCTGAAGGACCTATTTGCAATTTCCATTTCTGCTAGGGTCTTCGTTGCAAATAACCTAGGCCTCACGTGCAGTGCACATGAGGACCCAGGCTCGGGTGGCTGGCTGAGGATCGGGCCACGTGGATGCATCTGATGGTACGACGTGAGGCATGGAGGACCCGAGCCTTTAGGTTGGGAGCGAGGCTCGGGCGTCGACGTGGCCTCGTCACAGCCGTTCGATTCAGTTGAATCGAACGACACCTATAGCTTCTTCTTCATCGCGAGCCACCGGAGGAGGCGTGGCTCCGGCAAGCCGCCCTTGGCTCCGACGTCGCTCAATGGGTCGTCTGAAGGTCGGTGGAGCTAGCTGGGCCTCCGACGAAGATCACTGAGCAGGCGCGGAGCTCCGAAGATGTCTGGAGCTGCACGGCGAAGGACTGTCGTCGGAGGAGGGAAGCGTGAAGATGCTTCGACATGCGTTCCGCCTATTGAAGATACATGCAGGGGTCAGTGATAGCTGAAGCGTGCGGACGTGTTTTGCGAAGTGCGGGAGGTGAAATGGGAGTCGGCGGAGGTGGAGAAGGTGATGGCTCATGCGAGTCCTCCGTCGTGGGGACAGAGGAGTGGAGTCGGGGCGCGAGGGGGTTCTGGAGGAAGGAGATGGGTGCGCGAGGGTGCTGGTGGTTTGGCGAAGCTGATGGTGCGTTCAGATGAAGGTGGCGGTGAATGTAGATGGTGGAGTAAATCGAAGAAAACCAAGGAAAAATAAAGATAAAAATCTCCTCGCCGGAGCGAGGAGTTGGCGGTTGAATCGTCCTGGGTTTGAGCTCCGATGAGCTCAGGGGTCTACGCACGGCGGGTTCAGCCGATCCCCGGTGCTCGGCGGCTCACCAGAGGCTGCCGCAACGTGGCCGGAGGCCACGGATCGCACCTGGAGGCGCTGCCATGATCGCCTCGACAATTCCGCCATCCGCTGTCACCGTAGGGTGGAGGAAACTAGGGAGGACCTTCGTGAAATGGTGGATGACGTGTACGGTGGCGGAGGCGGTGGTTAAATAGGAGGCGGAGGTCGGAGGTTATGAGATGGAGGGACGGTTTTGATGGGAGGTTTTAATGGCGTGGGAGTGAAGGCAGGGATTGATGGTGGTGACGCGAGGGAGCGGATGAATGGGTTACGTGGAGAAGCGTTTTGATGGGGAAGAGGTGGCCGGAGTCACCTTCCAAAATAGGAAGGGGGTAGCGAGTTGAGAGGTGAAACGGCCGGGGGGTGGGGGGGTTACAGAGGTTAAAGACGGGTTTTGGATCGTTGGATCGTACGATCCAATGGTCAGAAGGGGTACGCTGGTGGAGGGATGGGATCGGATCAAAGATCTGATCCTGCGGTGGAGGCTCAGGCGCTAATGAGTGGTTGTGATGGAGAGTTGGAGAAGATCGTCCGGTGGAGATTGGAGGGGTGACGTGGAGCGTTGGCCACCATAGGATGAAAGTGGAATCGTGCGGCTGTGGATTAGGCGCTAGTGTGCGGTTGCGATCTGATCTGAAGATCAGATCCAACAACTGTGAACGAGGCGGGTTTGGACGGCGGGGATGGAGGCGATCAGAGGGAAATCCGATGGCCCAGGAGATGCCGGGTGGCGAGAGGGAAGGCGGTCCACGTGGCGAGCTGAGGGGCGCCACGTGGACCAATCAAAATAATTCAAATATAAATACAAAGAAAAATAGAAAAGAAATAGTTAGGGGTCGAATTAGGGAAAAAGTCAAAACATGAAAGTTGCTCATCTCGACGAGATCTACAACTTTCATGTTGGTCAAAAAGCCAAAAGAGGTCATTTGTACAAAACGTATTTTTTGGGGGTATTTTTAAGGGGATAAAAAAATACCGATTTTGCGGTTTTGAGATGTTTTTGTATTTTTAGCTTTTTAAGGGTCAGTGAATTATAGACAACTTATCTACCTAATTTTTAGGGATTTTTGAGTGATAAAATAATTACAAGAAAAATAAGGGAAATTATATACAAATAATTATAGGTTAATTATTGATGAATCCACGATTCATCATCTTAATATCTTGATCTTAGCAAAATCCCCAAGTAAAATCCCAAATAAATGTCTATAAAATCCATAAATTAACAAAATGACTCTTGTAAATAAAATACACTAATTATTATATATTGGATTGTATAAAATAAATTAACACTAAAAAGCCGCAAAAATAAAGGAGTTTTCTACTTGTAAATAACCAAAACTTCATATATTTTTAATAATTTCATTTCAACTCCTTTTTGGCTAATTCTTTCTCTAACTTGTTCACAATAATGTACATAAAATACAAAAATACAAAACAAATTATATCTCAAATAAATGCTCCTAGATCCCAATGGGAAAAAGCCGTTAAAGACCAACTTCCAAGCTAAATTCCCGCTCCGTATGAACTCCAAATTCACCAAACTCACTTTTAAAGTTCAAGTTAGAAAATTATCTATCCAACGGAAGTGTCATTAAAATCGGAGCTCGTTTGCAAAAGTTGGGTTTTGGACCTAGATGTCCATTGTATATTATGTATATATTCTTTCTTTCTTCATTTTTATTTTTCTTAATTACTAAAAATCCAAAAAATCATTGTGGTCTTGTATTTTGATTGTACTATTTTATTGTATTTTCCTATTATATATAGCTACTATTAAAAGACAAAAAAATATAAAAAGAAAAGCAAAAAAAATGTACATGTTGTATATCTTCTTTTTGTAAATCCCACTCTTTTTCTTCTCTTTATTTTATTTTCTCTTTTTAGTAGCCTACTTTATTTCATTTCATTTTTTATTCTCTTCAATAACTTCCCTTTCTCATTAACCTCCAAGTCTTCTTTTCAACCTCCATTCCACTCCATATTCTTCATATAACCTCCCATTCAACTCCACCAATAATCTAACTTCTCATTCAACACCACCACCTCTCTAACTCCCATTATTCTTCTCTTTATAATCATCTCCACATCCACATTTTCCCCCATCCACCATTCTTATAGAATAAGGAGAGAGCTTGGAGTGTTTTGTTGGTGACAGCTGCGAAGCATCGTCCTCAAGCGACGACCTCCTTCAGGTGAGATCCCGCGGAGCTCCACTTCGCGTCACGAGTTCCCCGTCGAGCTCGTGTAGCTTCTCCAATTTTTATCTCGTCAATCGGGTCGAGGCGACAACAGGGAGTTCAGCGTAGACTGCTCCGCCAATCCGGCGAAGAACAGGTAAGTATTCCTTCTCTTTTCTCTCGTTATTTTTTTTTCTAATATCTTGTCTCCTTATTGTTTGGATCACCATTTATTTTTTTTATCCATCACATCTCCATATCATTTTTTTTATTTGCATATCATCCTCCCACCACCACCATCATTTTTTTATTATTTGTTCAAATCATCATCATCACCACCAACCCAACTGAATTAATCTCGCATTAAATAAATTAGCCTAAGTTGTATGCTTTTGTAGTGTCTAATTATTCAACCGCATCTTGTATTGGCATTTCTTCTTGCATTAAAAAAATATAAAAAAATACCGTTTGGATATCTAGATCTAAATTTGCAATAAACCCAAGTTGTTCCTTTGCCTCCTTGAGTTCGACCCCGGACTTGCCCGGGATATAAATTAAAGCCGAGACACTCTTCACGGAGATCTTCTCTCGGTTCTGACCGAATCGCTGAGTACACGTATTACAACGACCACGAATTAATCAACGTATTCAGCGACTCGTCAATTATACACAAATAGACAAGATAAAATCAAAGAATTAAAAGGTGATTTTATTGGATTAATTAAGACAGGGGTTTTAATAGAGAGTTTTTAGCATGATGAATACGAGATTCATCATACCCCTTATACTTAAACCATGCTCGTCCTCGAGCATCTAAAGAATGAAGGAGTCGGATTAATTCCTGACAGTGCGCGCGAAATTTTACAAGGCTTGATCTTTCGAAGACCCTTGGATCTGAGTGATCCTAAAATTCCGTGTTTATCCAAGCCTTAGTCAGAAGGAATCCAACTTCTCTGATTATCAGACTCTCTTTTTGTACATATAGTATAAGGATATGACATTTAGTGTACTGCATTTCATGAGAGCCGAGTCGATGCATCACCCAAAGTTCCAGTCCCAAAGATTCTCCTCTAGACTAATCCTCAATACTAGAGAATAAGTCTATTCTTACTTCAGTCAACCGTCTCATTAGTTTGTCCGACTTTGAAATGTTGATGGACGGCCAGATGATAGAGGTACTGGGATTGTGTCTAATTTTCTCACCCCTCACATTGGAACAAGGGGCCTCTCGAGTGCCTTTTACTCAACACATGTATATTAATACTTTGTTGATCAATGTGTCTGTCAAGAGAGTTGGAGTCGTCTGCACTTGTTTTTCTGGGAGTACACCGGGGTGTGTCTTTTCTGAGTATCTAAGATACCTTCGACACCCAGACTTGTATCGCTTACGATGCAGAGCCCTTTTATGGTGTCAGCTCGACTCCTTGGTCCTAATTAGCGCTTGGTCCAAGTGGACACTTTGAAAATGTTTGGGAGCGCTCGCCATTGGTGGAAGCTCGTTTGGGGATTTGACTTTGGATTTAGAGCTTTTTCTTTGACATTTCATTTCTTTTGTTGGCTAGCTCCACTGCTTTTACCAAGAGATTGGTGCACACTGATCAACAAGTTCCTTTAAATTTCATCATACCCTGGCACTTTTAGGTAAATATCAAAGAGATAGCATATGAATCTTGTTCACATCTGGCTAGGGTTTTGCTGACACTCAGGTTTTCTGAAGCCTTCATTAACTTTATCCCATCCTCGAATATCATAAGATCGGGTCTAAACTCAAATCTCTGGTCCTAGTTCCTCAAGTGATATCTCATCTCAGCTCATCAATCATGCAGTTGTGGAAGTGACTGTGCTGATCATATTTTCTTGAAGGTAGAGATGAAGAGTGCAATATAGCACTCAAATCTTTCAAACCAGAGGAGTGTGGATATTTAAGTCTTGAAAACTCTAATGACTAAGGCATGTTAACTCAGGCTCTCAAGATCACAGAGATCCAGTGTCCTCAAAATCCTCAGGCCTTGCGTGAGTGTGAATGTGTCAGGAATACACCAACTCCTTGGTTTAGTGATTTTTGTGTGATTTTTGGCTTTTGCAAATTTTTATGGGTTTTAATTTTTTAATTTTTTTTAATTTCTCGGAGAGACAATGACTGGCCCAAGCTCAAATAAAAGTATACATTTCAGCTAGTATGGGTGTAAGTAAGGGCCGAGGCCCGTGTTACTTGAGGACGGGGCCGTATGCGATGTCCTCTAAACCACCCACTCTGCTAAGGGAGATCGAGGTTCCCTCACTGAAAATGCCTACTAAACCTAGTAGTCAGAGTCAACCTCCAAGAAATATTTTTAGTTTTTCAAATTTTTTTAATACATGAATATTTACAAAAATTAATCCCTCAATTTTTAATTTTTACAGGTTTTTACTCAGTTCACTAGTTTACCAAAACCCAGCCCGAAAAATAAAATTTTAAAAAGTTTTAAAAATGCGAGCTAAGGCTAAAGTAATATACAATAATATACGGTACACCCCCCTATACTTAAAATTTGCTATGTCCCCATAGCACAAGTGCCATGAAGCCAAGGCTCGGTTCAAGTACAGGGTGATATAGCAGAACTGATGAGGGTGGGGTCCCCCTATACTTAAGCCAAAGTTGGCCTAAGTACAAGAAGACAGAACGAGGGAGGGATGAGCAGGCATGTACCCCCTATACTTAGGCTACAAATAGCCTAATCAAGGTCTGTGTTAGTGGGGAATGTTCTATGATACAAGGGTGAGGGGGAGGGGTTCGTGAAGAATAGATACAGAGAGAGAGAGAGATAGAGATAGAGAGAGAGAATGAAATATACAGGGGGAGGGTGGGGGTGAGTATGTGCATGTGCAGTGTAGGTGTGTGTGTGGGGGGGGGGATTTTTTTTTGTGTACAATATGCAAGACTGAAAATAAATATGCAGATGCAAGTTATCTATCTATCTATATATATATATTACAAAATGCAATGCAATTTTG
The DNA here is from genome assembly GCA_037367405.1 of Ottelia alismoides. NCBI lineage: Eukaryota > Viridiplantae > Streptophyta > Magnoliopsida > Alismatales > Hydrocharitaceae > Ottelia > Ottelia alismoides. The sequence continues at coordinate 214,734 of JAZKJV010003806.1, read as the reverse complement.
ACTGCTGAAATCTCCCAAATCCTTCACAGGTTCTTTTGCAGCCTCTTCAGCGGAAGTTCCCGACTTCACGCCTCCATGAGGATCAAGCGTCCTCGATCACCATGGGCCCTGCCACAAAAGATAGACGTTAGAAAACCTGGAGACATTAAATCAGCAAATGATATGCAAAGAAATGATGCATGAAATGAGTAGAAAATTTTTGAAATAAATAAAAAAGATCAAAATCCAAAAATTAAGTAAAGCCGTATCCCTAGCAACGGCGCCATTTGATGAACGTCAAATTCGCCTCTATAATAATGTGGAATTATGTCGTAGTACAGGAGGCGAATTTGGTTCAGCAAAAACCACAGACTTTGAATGCTGTGGAATATTTATGCTTGGCAAGTATAACAAGGTCGAACACAGGGACACGACTGCCTAATTCAGCTATTGAATTTTGATTCATGACACTCAATGTGATTTAATCTCAATTTCAGATCCACATGCAATTTATGCGGCAATGCAAAGTGATGCTATGTTGTATGCATTTTTTTAGATATTTTTATGCAAATTAAGGAGATGATGCATGAATAAATATGCAAAAGAACAAATATACCAATTAAAAACCTACAATTATACCCTAAAATGTGAGCAACGCAATACAGAATGAAATTAGAATCAATTTGAACACATCATTAAAAATCGATCATCAAATCAAGCAAGACAAGTAGAGCATGGTCCCATTTTTCACATAAAAAATCACTTAAATTAAAACAGTGTCAAATGAGACAAATAAGCATGCTAAAATGTAGAGGACAACACAAGGATCAAAACGACATTAAAATCATGCAATTTGGACCTACGATGCTCAAGTTATGCTAAAAACAGTGCAAGGGCATAATGGTAAAAAAATGCAATAAAATAAAGGGATAAATATTGCATTTAGGTCCCTAGAGGGACCTAAATGCAATTATGAAAAACCACCTGGGGTCCAGTGCAATTTTCCCATTGCGCGCAGGGACCTTTGTGTAAATTCAGAAAGTATGAAGGGCCTCCCTGTAAATAACCCCAGGCGCGCACGTGAGGCAGGCGCCTGGAGGACCTATTTGCAATTTCCATTTCTGCCAGGGTCTTCGTTGCAAATAACCTAGGCCTCACGTGCAGTGCACGTGAGGACCCAGGCTCGGGTGGCTGGTTGAGGATCGGGCCACGTGGATGCATCTGATGGTACGGCGTGAGGCATGGAGGACCCGAGCCTTTAGGTTGGGAGCGAGGCTCGGCCGTCGACGTGGCCTCGTCACAGCCGTTCGATTCAGTTGAATCGAACGGCACCTGTAGCTTCTTCTTCATCGCGGGCCACCGGAGGAGGCGGGGCTCCGGCGAGCCGCCCTTGGCTCCGCCGTCGCTCAATGGGTCGTCTGAAGGTCGGTGGAGCTAGCTGGGCCTCCGGCGAAGATCACTGAGCAGGCGCGGAGCTCCGAAGATGTCTGGAGCTGCACGGCGAAGGACTGTCGTCGGAGGAGGGAAGCATGAAGATGCTCCGACATGCGTTCCGGCTATTGAAGATACCTGCAGGGGTCAGTGATAGCCGAAGCGTGCGGACGTGTTTTGCGAAGTGCGGGAGGTGAAATGAGAGCCGGCGGAGGTGGAGAAGGTGATGGCTCAGGCGAGTCCTCTGCCGTGGGGACGGAGGAGTGGAGTCGGGGCACGAGGGGGTTCTGGAGGAAGGAGATGGGTGCGCGAGGGTGCTGGTGGTTTGGCGAAGCTGATGGTGCGATCAGATGAAGGTGGCGGTGAATGTAGACGGTGGAGTAAATCGAAGAAAACCAAGGAAAAATAAAGATAAAAATCTCCTCGCCGGAGCGAGGAGTTGGCGGTTGAATCGGCCTGGGTTTAAGCTCCGATGAGCTCAGGGGTCTTCGCACGGCGGGTTCGGCCGATCCTCGGTGCTCGACGGCTCACCAGAGGCTGCCGCAACGTGGCCGGAGGCCACGGATCGCACCTGGAGGCGCTGCCATGATCGCCTCAGACAATTCCGCCCTCCGCTGTCACCGGAGGGCGGAGGAAGCTAGGGAGGACCTACGTGAAATGGTGGATGACGTGCACGGTGGCGGAGGCGGTGGTTAAATAGGAGGCGGAGGTCGGAGGTTATGAGATGGAGGGATGGTTTTGATGGGAGGTTTTAATGGCGTGGGAGTGAAGGCAGGGATTGATGGTGGTGACGCGATGGAGGCGGATGAATGGGCTACGTAGAGAAACGTTTTGATGGGGAAGAGGTGGCCGGAGTCGCCTTCCAAAATAGGAAGGGGGTAGCGAGTTGAGAGGTGAAATGGCCGGGGGGGGTTACAGAGGTTGACGACGGGTTTTGGACCGTTGGATCGTACGATCCAACGGTCAGAAGGGGTACGTTGGTGGAGGGATGGGATTGGATCAAAGATCTGATCCTGCGGTGGAGGCTCAGGCGCTAACGAGTGGTTGTGATGGAGAGTTGGAGAAGATCGTCCGGTGGAGATTGGAGGGGTGACGTGGAGCGTTGGCCACCGTAGGATGAAAGTGGAATCGTGCGGTTGTGGATTAGGCGCTAGTGTGCGGTTGCGATCTGATCTGAAGATCAGATCCAACAGTTGTGAACGAGGCGGGTTTGGACGGCGGGGATGGTGGCGATCAGAGGGAAATCCGATGGCCGAGGAGATGCCGGGTGGCGAGAGGGAAGGCGGTCCACGTGGCGAGCTGAGGGGGCGCCACGTCGACCAATCAAAATAATTCAAATATAAATACAAAGAAAAATAGAAAAGAAATAGTTAGGGGTCGAATTAGGAAAAAGTCAAAACATGAAAGTTGCTCATCTCGACGAGATCTACAACTTTCATGTTGGTCAAAAAGCAGAAGAGGTCATTTGTACAAAACGTATTTTTGAGGGTATTTTTAAGGGGATAAAAAAATACCGATTTTGCGGCTTTGAGATGTTTTTGTATTTTTTAGCTTTTTAAGGGTCAGTGAATTATAGACAACTTATCTACCTAATTTTTAGGGGGTTTTTGAGTGATAAAATAATTACAAGAAAAATAAGGGAAATTAAATACGAATAATTATAGGTTAATTATACACAATATAGTACAAGATAAAATCAAAGATTTAAAGGTGATTTTATTGGATTAATTAAGACAGGGGTTTTAATAGAGAGTTTTTAGCATGATGAATACGAGATTCATCAAGACTAGAGCCAGAGATTCAGCTTGCTCAGACCCGCCTACAAATTCAGAGCTGATGACAGAGGTAGAGCGAGACGACCACCGGGAGTGTGATTTTGTGATTACAGATGATGAGGCAGTCTGTTCAGACCCCGTTTCATGAGCCATCCTCTCACCTTCAGATCCCGCTGATGCGCAGATTCCAGTAGAGGAGAGCTTGGAGAGCACATTCCTAGCAGAGGACACATATGAGGCAGCAGATTGCATTCTCGATAGCGAGGCAGTTGATTTTTGTGATTCAGGTTCAGATCCCTCGGAGTCAGACATAGATTGGGAAGAGTTTGATGATATGATTCCGTGTCTGATGTCCACAGAGCCAGTATCTAAGGTGGAGGTTGATCCCATGCTGAGTAGAGACATACCAACAGAGCAACCTTCACCGGATTTTGATTTTCAGTGAGAGTTCTCATTCTCCCATGCAGATTTGGTCGCATTCACTCAGACATTTCAGAGGCTAGATCTGCCAGCACCCAGTTGTCCAGAGCTGAAGCCCTTGTTGTCATCGCTGAAGTATAGGTTCCTTGCGGGTGAGCATGAGATGCACCCAGTCATCATCTCAGCAGAGTTGACTGGAGAGCAAGAATCACGTTTGATGGAGGTTCTTGAAAAGAACCGCAAGGCGATAGGATGGAGTGTAGCCGATCTCCAAGGGATAAGTCCGGCTCTGTGCTCCCACCATATCTAACTCGAAGAGGACGCGAAGCCGTCGCGTGAGTTCCAGCGGCGACTAAATCCGAATCTTCGAGAGGTTGTCATGAAGGAAATCTCGAAATGGTGGAGCGTCGATTTTATCTACCCCATCTCCGACTCCAAGTGAGTTAGTCCATTACATGTGATGCCTAAGAAGACGGGCATCACTACAGTTGTGAGTGAGTCTGGAGAGGAGATCGCTACCCGGGTACCCACTTCTTGGAGGGTATGTGTGGACTACAGACGATTGAATCAGGCCACCAAGAAGGATCATTTCCCGCTGCCTTTTATTTATCAGATTATAGAGTGGCTAGCTGTGAAGAGTCATTATTGTTTCCTTGACAGGTACTCCTAATACAATCAGGTGGCCATTGCGCCCGAAGACCAGGACAAGACTGCATTCACTTGTCCCTTTGGGACATATGCTTTTAGACGGATGCCCTTTGGTCTATATAACGCTCCGGCGACATTCCAGAGGTGCATGTTGTCCATATTTTCGAACATGGTGGGTGAGTGCATGGAGGTCTTCATGGACGACTTCTCGGTCTATGGCGATGGGTTTCATGCTTGTCTTGACTGCCTAGACCGCATCCTTCAGCGATGGACTGAGGTCCATCTGGTGCTTTCTTGGGAGAAGAGTCACTTCATGGTGACTCAAGGGACGATGCTTGGCCATATCATCTCCAACAGAGGCATGGAGGTTGATCCCGCCAAGGTGAATATCATTAGAAAACTCAATCCACCGTCCAACTTGCGACAGTTACGATCCTTTCTGGGGAACGTTGGTCTCTACCGATGCTTCATTCATGATTTCAGTAGGATTTCCAGGTCGTTGACTGATTTGCTAACCAAAGACACCGAGTTCATAGTTGATGATAAGTGTCTGGCGTCATTTGAGACTCTCAAGATTCTAGTTGTTGAGGCTCCTGTCCTCCAGCCGCCTGATTGGTCTCTCCCATTCGAGATCATGATGGATGCCTTCGATTTTGCTGTAGGGGACGTGCTGGGACAGAGGAGGGATGGAGCACCATTTGCTATTCACTATGCTAGCCGTACTTTGGATGTCACTTAGCGGAACTACATTGTTACTGAGAAGGAGATGCTAGCCGTAGTCTTCGCCCTAGATAAGTTCACATCATACCTCATTGGATCTAAGGTGACCATATTTACTGATCATACTGCCATCAGGTACCTCATGGCAAAGAAGGATGCCAAATATAGATTGACCAGATGGATCCTTCTACTCTAGGAGTTTGATATTGAGATTAAGGATAAAACTGGAGTTAAGAATGTGGTGGCGGATCATCTCTCTCGATTAGAGCATCTTGAGGATTCTGAGCAGATTGACCCTATCTCTTAGACCTTCCAAGATGAGGCGATCCTTGCTATCACCTCTCTCCCGTGGTAAGCCGACATTGTGAACTATCTTGTTGCCCAGAAAGTTCCACAAGGTTGGGTGATGAATCCACATTTCATCATCTTTATTCTATCATTTTGGCACCAAAAACCCTAGCAAATGCCTGTAAATAGCCTTAAATATAGCATTTTAGCATGCATGCATGTGCATCCAATTAGTGTATAAAACACTATAATTAAAGCCAAAATTATAGAATAAATAAAAGAAAAGAAAAAGAATAAAATATTGTAAATATTTTATGACCCAAAACCCCGAGACCTAGGCATCTTGATGAATAGGTCGACCAGGAATAAAGTAGGGGGAGATAAGGGTCAAATACCTATCTTATTCTATTCATTCTTTATTCATTTTGGGACCTATTTTTGGTTCCACTTTTTATACATCAAATAAAGAAACTTTGTACATGAAAGTTGTAGATAATTTAATAAAGAAAAATACAAAATTGATTTCACTGAAAAATAATACACAGATAAAAAGTTATGGTCTGAATAAAAATCCAGAATCCCAACTTCCCAGACCCATATCTCACAACTGAAAACTCCAAATGCAGACAACTCACTTTAATTTTATATAGAATAAAATAAGCTATTTAATGGCAGCGGTTTCACATTTGGCGGAGCTACGGTTTGAAAGTTGAGTTTTGGACCCTCTTTGTACAGTTGTACTGATTAAAATATTCCATATATTATTTATTCATTATTTGTATATTTTTATATTTTTATAATTATGTAAATATTACTTATAATAATTATGTACATTAAAATCAGAATAAAAATACAATGAAAACTCAAAATAAAAATACTTGTATATACAAAACACAGGTATTATACCTGTACCCATACCTATACAATACACTCTTCTATTTTATCAAACATACAAAATAATTCAGAAAATCAAAATAAAAATACAATTAAGTGTATAAAAGTATTTTATAATTTTAGAAAATAAGAAACAAAAATAATAAAAATAAAATACACCAAATAAAAATAAAAAACTAAATTCTCTAGGTATTACACCTATAAAGGGCATAATAGGTAAATTATAAAAATATATTTCATAAAAATAATTAAAAATTAGAATAAAATACTACATAAAATAATTTTTTTATTTTATAACCTTAATTTAATAAAATCATTTTTGATTTTTAATCTAATTTCTAAATCTTTTTCATGATCTTTTTCCTGGTTGGTCCACGTGGACCAACCAGGCTTCAGCCCCAGTTGACTTCGGTCAACTGGTCGTTCCTAGGTCCTGTAGACCGTGTCAGACCTACGTTTGACCTCTCCTTCTCCATTTTTTTGAGGCCGAGTCTTGCGTCATCTTGTGATAAACTCTTTTTAGCTTTTGATCCTCGATCAATGGGCATGCCCGCCCTGATGATACCTTGGTCGAAGGATCACTGTACCCACTGCTCTGCCTCGTTCTTCCTCCACTGACCGCCCCATATAACCCAGCTCCCACTTTGATTTGATTTTTGAACCACAATTCACCCAGATCTTTCCCCCCTGAGCTGTGCTCGAGCTACCTGGAGGTGACAGCTCCAGGTTCCTTGCTCCAAGGCGGTGGACCATCGACGGATCTGAGCGTGTTCCACACCTCCGGCGAGCTTTGCTGTAGAGGTATATTCCCTCTGGCTCCGGCCATTGAGGTTGTTTTTTCGCGTTTTTTTATCCTCGTTACACTCCTGGTAGTCTTAGGTTCATCCAGATCTTCATTTCTCGTCAAATCAACCATCAAATCACCTGTTCGATTACCTCGCCGGATCGCAACTCCGGCGAGTGTCCATATCGTCGTTCCTCCCATTGCGAGAGCTCCTGGAGGTCGAGGCATTTTGCCCTCGACCTCCGTAACATTTCTCTGTGCAGGTCCTGAAGCTTTGAAGCACCTGGGAGCGATTTTCAAGGCCGACGAGGTACCCGGAGCCCCGTTGCTCCGCCGACCTTGCGCCGCCTCTCTGAGCTTCGTCGGAGACTTTTGCCGCCCCCAGCCTCTGGAGGAGGACCAGGGGATCCCGCTAAGCCATTTTGCAGCTCGAGATAGTGCCCGAGGAGGAAGGAGGAGATCAGGGAAGCTCGCAGGCGGCGAGTTCTTCTCTGTTCTTCGTCATAGTCTGTCAGCCGTTCGATCATCGGCCCAACCCATATCCACCACCAGCCGTTGGATCTTCAAGAGCCTCCACCGTCAGATTCGTCGAGATCCTTCTAATCCCTGACGTCCATCGCCGAACCGTCATCAAGCCACCCCGTGCCGCCACGTGGCAAGTGGGGAACTCTCCACCGTTGGATCGTCTTGGCGAGGGTATTCTGCAGAGCCACCCTCGCTATTTTTGTAATTTTCTTTTAGTCCTGCAATTTTATTTCGTAGTTTAAATATTTTGTAAATTTTGCAACTGGACCCTCGAACTTCAGTTATTTGCACTTCACCCCTCTGCCACGTCACCTCACATGACCTGTTCACGTGAGGTGTGGGCATTTTGCGAGGAGGCCCTTGGCCCTTTTATTATTTCATTTAAGTACCAGAACTTGTAATTTAAGTGTTAACTTTTTGGGAAAATTGCATGTAAGCCCTCAGGCTTTGTTGAAATTTCATTCCAGCCCTTGCCAGGCACGTGCAAGTCACGCACCCTGGTGGGAAAATTGCTGCGACACCCCTGCGGGTTTGATAATTTGTATTTGGTCCTGGAAATTAAATTTTAAGTGCAATATTTTGTGGAAATTTGCTTATATGCCCCTAGACTTTTTGATATTTGCATATATACCCCTGCCAAGCTGTGGTATTTCTGGTAAACTTGTCTGATTTATTTGAAGCATCATTTTAAATCAAAAAATTCTCAAAAATTAAACTTAAGCTCCTGTGTGCTTGTAATTTAATGCCATATTTTTAGTTTTTGATTTTATTGCTTTTTCAGATTTATTAAAAATCAAAAACATGCTTTTTATCTACTGTCTAGCTTAGAAAATATTAAAAAAATATTAAAATATCTCGAAAAATTCCAAAAAATCCCTACTGTCTATTTTACCCTATTTTAGTGTATCCAAAAACCACTAAAAATCTCAAAAGAAAAACCTTAAAAATTCGAAAATACTTAAAAACTTCAAAAAATTCTTAAAAATTAAAGAAAATCCCAAAAATTGCAAACTCAATTCCCGTAGGTTCTTTATTTTATTATCTTTGAATGAAAATTAGCTTGGGAAAATTTTATGGCTTTTTGATATTTTTAATTCCCATTTTACCCCCACCCAGTAGTAATTCCCTGTTTTGCTTTGTTTCAGTATTTAAAAATACCAAAAACACTTTGAAAAATACCCAAAAATCACAAAAATAGTAAAAAATTATAAAAATACCAAAAAGATTTTATTTCTGAATTTTTGGCTATTTTTGCATATTTTTATAAATCTTTTATCACCCCTTTTATTACATTGTTTTTATATTCCAATATTGAAATATATATATAATATAAAAATATAAAAATTAGAAAATTAAAAATCAAAATACAAATTTAAAAATTAGATTAAAAAAATATAAAAAAAATTAAAAACCCACAAAAATCTTTGCTTGCATAGTGTAGACATCACTAACATTCACACACACACACTTGTGCTTCTACCCTGTTTGCTCCCTGTGTTCGAACTCTTTGCATACTTGTCCTATACATCTTTTGTGCAGAGTTAAAAATAAATTTTAACTCCACATTTATTTCTAATTGTTTGATCTATAGTGTGGATTAATTGTTGACTTTAGTTGAGATTCAGTGTGGTCAACACACCGACTGAGTTCCTGCTTTGTATGGAACTTACGACCAACGAATCTTGGCTAAATCATTGGCCCAGGCAGAGACTTGAGACCTTCCTTGCGAAGGCCAAGTTCTACCGTTGGGAGGATCCCATCCTTTATCATGAAGGAGGGGATAACGTCTGGCGTCGATGCATTCATCAGGAGGAGCACCATAGCATCCTCACTTACTGCCACAAGCTTGAGGCAGGAGGACATCACTCTGGGAGGAGAACATCACAAAAAGTGCTTCAATCCGGCCTGTGGTGGCCTACCCTCTTCAAGGATTCTGATGAATTCGTGAAGAGGTGTACTGACTATCAAAAGATGGGCATTTGTGGACAATGTGATATGATGCCAATGCATCCCATTCATTTCTGTGAGGTTTTTAACGCATGGGGCATTGACTTCATGGGTCCATTCCCTAAGAGTCAGGGATTCGAGTATATTCTATTGGCCATGGATTATGTGAGTCGTTGGGTTGAGGCCATCCCCGCCCGAACCGCAGATGCTAGGATTGTATGTCGATTTTTGAGGAAGAATATCATTTCATGGTTTGGGGTGCCTAGAGTATTGATGTCTGATAGGGGGTCTCATTTCATCAACGACAAGGTAAAGGCCCTTGCTAGCGAGTTCAACATTGACCACCGAGTAGCCACATCATATCATCCTCAGACCAATGATCCTGCTGAAGTGTCGAACAGGGAGATCAAGACTATTTTGCAGAAGGTCGTCTGCCCTGAGCGAAAGGATTGGTCACAGCTTTTGGACTCGGTCTTGTGGGCATATCAGACGTCCTTCAAGACGCCTTTGGGTACATCTCCCTTTCGCCTCGTTTATGGCAAGCCCTGCCATTTACTTGTTGAGCTGAGACATAGGTCACTTTAGGCAGTCACAGATATACTTTTGGATCCAGTGAGTGTAGGAGACTAGAGGAGGGCAGAGTTAGCAGCCCTGGAGGAGCTTAGAGATTCAGCCTTTTCGAGCAGCCTACAGTATAAGGAGAGAGTGAAAGAGTAGCATGATTCTCATATCAGCCACAAGCAGTTTGAGCCAGGACAGAGAGTATGGTTGTTCGATGCCAGGCTTAGATTATTTCCAGGGAAGCTACAGAGCAAGTGGAAGGGACCACACCCGGTCGGAAAGGTACATGACAATGGAAGCATTGACATATCTGAGATGTCATCTGAGTCTACCTTTCGTGTTAACGGGCAGCGGCTCAAACCATATCTAGATCATGAACCGCTGGTCGTTGACATCGCCCCTATTCATTTTGCATAAGATGTAATCTCTTGACTCACATCTATTGCATCTCACGCCTGTTTATCACTTTCTTCCGACTTGTATAGATCCAGATGTCCGTATCATTCCATTCTTCATCCCAACACCCCATTTGCATCTTTGAGTAGGCTATACTTAGGGTGTACTTTACCCTGAGTATAGGGGGTGTGAGACTTTTGATTTTCTTTTGATTCTTTTCTGTCTCTGTTTTGCTGCCTATACTTAGGGATATTTTACCCTAAGTATAGGGGAGGTAGACCCTGTACATTCTTCACTCGGATTTCCCTTTGAGTACAACCTGCTATACTTATGATTACTTGTTCCTAAGTATAGGGGGAAATCCCGAGAGCATATTTCCATTCTATTCTTTTCACTTCCCTATACTAAGCACGAGTTATATCTTCTTCATCGCTCTTGATTCACTCTGAGGACATCGTTCGAGCTAAGTATAGGGGATGTTGTATATATTTCATATATACTTTAGCCATAAATCGCACTTTGCGTGAGTATGTTAATAAATAAATTGGCTAAAACCCTTAAAAGACCATAAAAAATAAAAATTTTTCCTTGTACATAAAATTCTTTATTGCACATACATAGCTATTTACAAAATTATTTTTGTAAAAATGTTTGTAAAAATGTTTTGTTTAAAGAGTTTGTAAATATTTTGATATCAAAATTATGTATATAATACAAAATTTTTGTAAAATGTTTGAAAAACAAAAAAGTTTGCAAAAATCCTTTTGTAAATGTTTGTAAATATTTTGCAAAACTTCTGCATTCATGCATACATCCATGTATTCAAACATTTTTCAAAAATTTTGCACACTTTCAAAAATTTCGCACACTTTCAAAAATTTTGTACAAAAGCATTTTTGTTTGCACTTGTACTGTTTTTCTGAATCATAGTTGACATTTAAACTAGCCTGGAATTAAATTGAAAAATGGAGTTTGGTTAAGATCTTAATCCACCTAATTCAAGAGGAACCTTGTAGGGCTTAGGGTTAAGGCTTTTCAGGTCCATGGTGACTTAATTCTTTAAGTCCACTGGGATATGATCACATGTCATCTTGATGGGCCTAAGTAGAACACTTAACAACGCACACATGACTCTCACAGACAATGGCTTTACTTGCACCAGCACTTTACACCTAGCTCGCTACGGATGAGGTGGTGAGGAGGTAGTCTTCTTTGGCTTGGGGTAGCATATGAGGGTAGTACTTCTAGGCGGAACCTCTCTTCTTCTTCTAGTGAAGGAAGTGTGTGTCAACTTGGTTTGGCGATGTTGAGGTCTAAAGACAGGAGTTGTGGGTTGCAATAAAGCTTCAAAAGAGGGATAGTCTACTGGCTCAAGAGGAAAAACTCCTTATGTATATATGCTGCACCATGTAGATATGTTGTATATATGCACATCAAAAAAATGTGCAAAAAGAAAAACACCAAAAATAGTGGTGGATCTGATTGAAAATAAAATACCCACCGGAGTGTATATAGTCAAATAAAGCAAAGCTTATGTTATCCATGACCATCTCATGAAGCTTGCAGCAGGGAGACTTAGCTACACTAGTTGGGCTCCCTAGGATACATGGCTACACTGGCCATGGTCCATTCTCTTTTCCTCCTCTTCTTGAGCCGGTTGAACTTGAACTTAGAAGGGAATACCCCGCTCCTCAAGGAAAGAACTGCCATATTAGGGCATTAGAGTTACCAGGCTGAGGAGGGTTGTCACTTTGCCATTTCTGAGGTGGGGAGCTACATATCACTTACACAGTACAAGAAAAGATTCATGGTCATTAGATTTTGTGTATGTAGACTTGTTCTGATCTGGATTGTTGAGGAGTCTTGACCATATATTAGTGGAACTTAGAGGCTATTGAGTTTTAAACCTAAGTCCAAATAAGGTTCCGACAAACTAATAATCCAAAGATCTGACTGAGCTCCATAATTCAACTTAATGAAGACAAGTGTAATAATCAACCTTGATTCGCCTTCTTCCTTTTCTTTTTCTTTTTCTTTCTCTTTTTCACTCTTTTTCAAATAAGTGTTTGCTAAGGGACTAGCAAAAGTAAAGTATAGGGGGTGATGAATACTCATTCATCACTCTTTATTCATTTATTTTAGCTAAAATTCTTGGCAAAACATCATGCATATAGTTGTAAATACAATAAGTTACCAATAAGCATGCTTTTGCAAATATTAATAATTAGCATGTATTTGTGCAAAAATAAAGTAATAAAGAATAAAAGAAAAAGAAGAAAATATTTAGAATAAATATTGAGTGACCTAATCCCAAGAGAGGGCCCAATATGGGCCTGATTGCCAAATAAAATAAGTAGAGAGAGATAGGGCCACTCAATCTTATGTATATTCCCTCTTACATGTACATATTTTATTTTCACAAAAATAAAATAGAAATGGGTTTCTACTACCTTGTATATATTTTTAAAAATAAAATAAAAATTAGAAAAATAAAATTAAAACAAAAATAAAATAATGTCTCACTCACCTTGTACATATCACATGTATATATGTATCATACTCATATTTATTTCACACTTGTAAATAACAAATAAAAATAAAATAAAAATTATTTTATACTCTAAATTTTATGTTGTAAATAAATAAAATGTAAATTAAAGTATTTGTAAAAAAATAAATAAAATAAAAAAATAAAAATAAATAAGTATTTTATACATGTACATAATGTAATATAATGTATATACCTTAATTTATTTTTCATAAAAATTAAGAAAAATCACTAAAAAATAATTTGAAAAATAATCAACATTTTTCATTTTGAAAATATTTTAAAATGAAATCGTTTTCTATTTTTAATTTATTTTTTTAAATCTTTTCTATTTTCTGAATTCTGATTGGTCCACGAGGATTGTAGACTTCGGTCAACACCCCCTTCCGGACCGGTCCTCGCCCGGATCCGGGTTTTGGCCGCACTTCTCCCATTTATTCCACTTGGATCTAGCCACCTTTCGCTCCGATTCCACCACCCACCTCTTCTCCTTGGATCCATGACCACCGCAGATCCCTAGGAAAGAGCGGATCTTCCTCGGTTCGTGCACCCTCTCCCGATCTTCCTTACCACCTGGGAACACCTATATAAGCTTCACTCCTCTCCACAACACCGCAGCTTACGTCGCACTCCTTCTTTCTACCCTAGAGACCTTCCCCTTGGTGACAGCTTTCGGAAGAACCCCTTGGTGGCCGGAGAGATTGGTTGCAGCCGACGCTCGAAGCACGTGACCGGACCTCTGCGTTCGAGCCTCCCCACCTTCTGCAGTGCGGTAGAGGCGACGACCCCCATCGACCTCACCTCCTGGAGCTCAGGATTAATCTAGGACCATTAGGTATACCTCTCTTCAATCCTAGTTCCGATTATCTCGAAACCTTCATTTGCCCCTCCGCCGGCTCCGACCCAACGATCGGAGCTCCATCAACCGTAGATATCTGTTCAGATCGACTCTGCAGTTCACCATCATCCTTCCTCCATAGTCTGACCACTCAAATCTAGGTTGTACGAACTGAGATTAGGCTTCGGTTCCACCCCCGCATCGCCGGAACCTCCCTTCACCTCCCACCGTCGCTTCCCTTTATCTTTGATCAAATAACCTTGGTAGAGCACGCCTCCGAGCAGGAGCTTTATCCCGCAGGTTGAGTCACGCGTGGAGATACCTCAGCTCGCCTTCATCCAGCCTCGTCGGAGATATCCCAGGTCACCGCCACCTTCCCGGAGATCTGACCGGTGGATGCTCCATCCGACACCGCCACCAGATGCGGAGGAGCATCGTGAGTCGAGCCCCGCTTCCTGATCATTCATCACACGCCCGGAGCACCGCCAGTTCTCCGGTGAACCTCACCCAGACGGAGTTCATCCAGGACCCTCCTCAGCCATCGGATCTTCACTCTCTGCCAGTTCGCATTAGGGTCGTCCATCGCCCGTGTCTGACGGGCCATTAGATCTAACATCTAACGGCCCCGTACGCCCCACATTCGCCCCCTTTGTCAGACCGTTGGATGCGCCAACTGTTAGCGCCAGGACCGTACGTCACCATCCATTCAGAGAGCGCCACATGTCACCCCACGTGAGTCGCATGCCCTGCTTGGGTAATTTTCTCCCATACGCCTGCCTTTATTTTATTTGTCGTTTAGTCCGTAAAATAAAAGCAGCATAGTGGACCATTTTGCATATGTGCACCTGAAGTTTTTGATATTTACCGTTTAGTCCTCCAAAGCCATTGTCTATATGAGTCATGTGTTGTTGTTAAGTGCTCTACTTAGGCTTATTGAGATGACATGTGATCATAGCCTAGTGGACTCAAAGAATTAAGTCACCATGGACCTGAAAAGCCTTAAACCTAAGCCTTATAAGGTTCCTCTTATAAATTAGGTGGATTAAGATCTTAATCAAGCTCCATTTCCCAATTTAATTCTAGGCTAGTTTAAGTGTCAACTATCATCCAGAAAACTATATACATATGTACAAAAGATGCTATTTACACAAACTTTTACAAACATGTAAAATTTTTTGAAAAATGTTTGAAATCATGAATGGATGATGCATGAAGTGCAAGTTTTGCAAAAGATATTTACACACATTTACACAAGATTTTTGCAAACTTTTGATTTCAAAACATTTTGGAAAAATTTTGCACTATATACATAATTTTGATAAGAAAATATTTACACAAGGCTTTACACAAAAAGATTTTTGAAAACATTTTTACAAAAATAATTTGTACACTAGCTATTTATGTGCAAATAAAAGAATGTTTATGTACATGAAATTTTTTTAATTTTTGTGATTTTTAGGGTTTTTAGCCATTTTATTTATTAACACACTCACACAAAGTACGAGTTATGGCTAAAGTATATATGAAATATATACACACCCCCCCATACTTAGCTCGAACGATGTCCTCAGAGTCAAGAGCGATGAAGAAGACATAACTCATGCTAGGTATAGGGAAGTGAAAAGGAAGGCTATATAAAAAAATGAATTAATGAATAGAATATCAAGAGGCTCTCGGCTTTTCCCCCTATACTTAGGATCAAGTAATCCTAGGTATAGCAGGCTATATACTAAGGGAAAACCGAGTGAAGAATGTACAGGGTCTACCCCCCCTATACTCAGGGTAAAATATCCCTAAGTATTGGCAGCAAAACAGGGGCAGAAAGAAACAAAAGGAAACTCAAAGGTCCTACATCCCCCATATTCTTAGGGTAAAGTACACCCTAAGTATAGCATAATCAAAGGATGAATAAAGGGATGTGGGACTAAAGAATGTGATGATATGGACATCTGGATCTATACAAGTCGGAAGATCAGTGAAAATCAGGCCGTGAGATGCCATAGATGTGAGTCAAAGGACCACATCTCACGCAAAGTGAATCGGGGCAACATAAACGACCCGCGGCTCATGATCTAGAAATGGCTTGAGCCGCTAGCCGTTCACTCGAAAGGTACTCTCAGAAGACAACTCGGATATATCAATGCTACCGTTGTCGTGTACCTTTCTCACCAAGTAGGGTCCCTTCCACTTGCTCTGTAGCTTCCCTGGAAATAAACGAAGCCTCGCATCAAACAACCATACTCTCTGTCCAGGCTCAAAATGCTTGTGGCTGATGTGAGAATCATGCCACTCCTTCACTCTCTCCTTATAATGTAGGCTGTTTGAGAAGGCGGTATCTCTCAACTCCCTCCAGGGCTGCTAACTCTGCCCTCCTCTGGTCTCCTACACCATCTGGATCCATAAGTATTCTCAATGACTGCCCAAAGTGACCTGTGTCTCAGCTCAACAGGTAAATGGCACGGCTTGCCATATACGAGGCGAAAGGGAGATGTGCCAATGGTGTCTTGAAAGACGTCCTATATGCCCACAAGATCGAGTCCAAAAGTTGTGACCAATCCTTTCGGTCAGGGCGGACGACTTTTCTGCAATATAGTCTTGATCTCCCTGTTCGACACCTCGGCTAGACCATTCGTCTGTGGATGGTAAAGTGTAGCAACACGATGGTCTATGCCGAACTCGCTAGCAAGGGCCTTCACCTGGTCGTTGATGAAATGAGACCCCCCATCTGAAATCAATACTCGAGGTACCCCGAACCGCGTGATGATGTGCTTCCTCAAAATCTGCAAACTGTCCTCGCATCAGCGGCTCGGGCGGGGATAGCCTCAACCCAATGACTAACATAATCTACGATCAACAGATGTACTCAAATCCCTGACTCTTAGGGAATGGACCCATGAAATCGATGCCCCATGCGTCAAAAACCTCACAGAAGTGAATGGGCTGCATCGGCATCATGTCACGCTGTCCACAAGTGCCCATCCTCTGACAGTCAGTACACCTCTTCACGAACTCATCAGAGTCCTTGAAGAGTGTAGGCCACTACAAGCCGGGATTGGAGCACTTTCTGTGCCGTTCTCCTCCCAGAATGATGTCCTCCTACCTCAAGCTTGTGGCAGTAAGTGAGGACGCTATGGTGTTCCTCCTGAGGAATGCACCGACGCCAGACGCTATCCCCTCCTTCGTGGTAAAGGATGGGATCCTCCCAGTGGTAGGACTTGGCCTTCGCAAGGAAGGTCTCAAGCCTCTGCCTGGTCCAATCTTGTGGGACTTTCCCAGCAACGAGAAAGTTCACAATATCAGCATACCATAGGAGTGAGGTGATAGCAAGGATCGCCTCATCTGGGAAGGTCTCACAAATGGGATCAATATGCTCAGACTCCTCAGGCTGCTCTAAACGGGAGAGATGATCCACCACCACATTCTTGACTCCAGGCTTATCCTTGATCTCAATGTTGAACTCTTGGAGTAGAAGGATCCATCTAGTCAGTCTGGCCTTGGCATCCTTCTTTGCCATGAGGTATCAGATGGCGGTGTGATTAGTGTACAGGGTCACTCTAGATCCAATGATGTAAGATCTGAACTTATCTAGGGCGAACACTACGGCTAGCATCTCCTTCTCTGTGACTGTATAATTCCGCTGCACGGAATCCAATGTGCGGCTAGCGTAGTGGATACCAAAGGGGACTCCATCCCTCCTTTGTCCCAGCACGGCCCCTACGACAAAATCGGAGGCATCCGTCATGATCTCGAATGGGAGAGACCAATCAGGCGGCTGAAGAACAGGAGCCTCAATAACGCTCTGCTTGAGAGTCTCAAAGGATGAAAGACACTTGTCATTGACAAGGAACTCGGTGTCTTTCGTCAGTAGGTCAGTCAACGGCCGGGCAATCCTGCTGAAATCATGTATGAATCGTCGGTAGAAAACCGACGTGCCCCAGGAATGACTGTAGCTGCCTCAAATTGGACGGCGGTGCGAGTTTTCTAATGACATCAACCTTGGCCGGATCAACCTCCATGCCCCTGTTGGAGATGATGTGGCCAAGCACCGTCCCTTGAGTCACCATGAAGTGACTCTTCTCCCAAGATAGTACCAAGTGAACCTCTATACATCGCTGGAGTACTCGGTCTAGGCAGTCAAGACAGGAGTCGAATCCATCGCCGTAAACCGAGAAATCATCCATGAAGACCTCCAAACACTCCCCTACCATGTCCGAAAATATCGACATCATGCATCTCTGAAAAGTTGCAGGAGCATTGCATAGCCAAAATGGCATGCGTCGGAAGGCGTATGTGCCGAAGGGACAGGTAAAGGTGGTCTTCTCCCTGGTCCTCAAGAGCGATGGCCACCTGGTTGTAGCCCGAGTACCCATCCAGAAAACAATAGTGGCTCTTCCTTGCCAGTCTCTCAATGATCTAGTCTATAAAAGGCAGGGGGAAATGATCCTTCTTGGTGGCCTGGTTGAGTCTCCTATAGTCAACGCAGACCCGCCAAGAAGTGGGTACTCGTGTAGCAATCTCCTCTCCCGACTCACTGATCACAGTCATGATGCCCGTCTTCTTGGGCACCACATGCAAGGGGCTGACCCACTTGGATTCGGAAATGGGATAGATAAAATCGGTGCTCCACCATTTCGAGATTCCTTCATGACAACCTCTCTCAGATTGGGGGTTCAGCCGCCGCTGGAACTCACGCGACGGCTTCACCTCATCCTCGAGATAGATATGGTGTGAGCACAGGGCGGACTAATCCCCTGGAGATCTGCTACGCTCCATCCGATTGCCTTGCGGTTCTTTTCAAGAACCCCCATCAAACGGGATTCTTGTTCTCCAGTCAGATCGACGGAGATGACAACTGGGTACATCTCAGGCTCACCCGCAAGGAATCGATACTTCAGCGAAGTAGGGAGCGGCTTCAGCTCTGGACAACTGGGTGCTGGCAAATCTGGCTTCGAAAGAAGCCGCGTGTATGCTGCCAAATCTGTCTGGGAAAATGAGAACGTACTCTCGCAAACTGGATCTGAAGAAGGCTGCTCTAACTGACTGTCTCTGCTCTGCTCGGCATCTACCTCCTCCTCAGCTGTAGGGCTTAGTGGAACTCAGGTCTGGCATGTAATCCTCGCAATCTGCCCAATCAGACTCTGAATCCGAGGGATCTGCATCAAACAAGGTGGCATCAGTACCACAATCACAAAACTCCGTGTCGCGGTCAAGAACCTGCTCTGCTGCCACTGAAGTATCCTGAACCAGGGCTGTGCTCTCCAAGCTCTCCTCTGCTATCAACTCTGCATCAGCAGTGTTTGAAAATGAGAGGATGGCATGTGCTGCTAGGTCTGCCCATACTGCCTCATCGTCTATGATCACAAAGTCACAGTCCTGGTGGATATCTAGCCCGGCATCTGTCAGCTGCTCTGCATCTGAAGTGGTCTCTGAGCATGATCTCTCTCTGGCTCGGCTGTCCTCGACCGTCTCTATTTGTACACTTTCGCCCTCGACGCGAAAGTATACCTTCCCGCTATCATGGTCAGTCACTGCCTTGGCTCTGGCCAAGAACGGATGAACCGAGAATGATGGGGGTATCGATCACTGAATCAGGGATCTCCATG
The DNA here is from genome assembly GCA_037367405.1 of Ottelia alismoides. Lineage (NCBI taxonomy): Eukaryota > Viridiplantae > Streptophyta > Magnoliopsida > Alismatales > Hydrocharitaceae > Ottelia > Ottelia alismoides. The sequence goes on along the minus strand of JAZKJV010003806.1, from coordinate 195,377 downwards.
TCCAACACTACGAAGTCCACAGGGAATTGCAGGCCCTGAATAGTGACGACAACATCTCGCAACAACCCCTTCGGCCTCCTTGACAGATCGATCAGCAAACTGAAGGACTGTTCTGCTCTGTCTAAGAGTGCCCAACTCGAAGCGGTCGAGAAGGGCTGCCAGAAGGAGGTTGATAGACGATCCGCTATCTAATAGAGTCCGGTCGAACCTCTGCTCTCTAATGTGACACCTGACATAAGGGGCTCCTGAATCTGGCCTCTTGGCCGGCAGACGGTTCTGAATCGCGAAGCACGTGGCTTTTGTCAGCACATGGATCTCTGAGTGGTGGTTCCTCCTCTTCCTCCTGACGGTAGTCCTGTCTCTCAACGAACGCTGAATAAGGGGAATGTGCTGCAAAGCCTCCTGAAGAGTCAGCTGGATATGGAAACGATCGATCATCTGCTGGCTGAACTCTTCCTGATCTCTCTTTTTGCTATTTTCTGTTTTTCTCCCCTTCCCCATCTGAAGGGCTCCAGGGAAGGGGATCACTGGGTCCTTCTCAGATGAAGGACTAGGAAAAGGTCTAGACGACTCGACGGCCGGATCCACACATACATCATGCACCACAGTGGGACCAGAAAAAACCAAACCTTTTCCTTTATTCACAACATGGTTCCAAGATACAACAGGTGAATGAAAAACAACAGATCTCTCTACATGAACTCTGGTGGCCTCAGTACCACCAGTGGCTGGATCAACTGGACGTCTCGCGGCCTCAGTACCGTGCTCTGGCTCGGCATCCCCGGGTGGCATCAGTACCACCTCCTCGAACTGGTGAAATGGCGGCCTCAGCACCGCCTGTGGAGTCAGCATCCCTTGGTGGCATCAGTACCACCGTCATCATCTCTAGCGGCCTCAGTACCGCTCTCCTCCTCCTCATCTGGCGCTCTAGGTGTATCCTCATGACGTCGCTCAGACGAGGCGCCACCTGCTGGTGTCCTACCGCTCCTAAGTGTGACAAAATCAGCATCAAAAAGGTCTACAGACATATCATCAAATGGATCACTAGGAGTGGCATGCTCAGTGTAAGCTACCTACTCAGACTTCCGCTTCAGGCTGTTGGGGTTCGGCTCGATCTGGGCAGGGATGGCGGCCTTCCCTCTCACTATGTCCCGCATCTCCTGGCGGAACTCGTCCATCTCCGTCTGAAGGTAGCATGCTGATCCGTGAGGAGGCGGGCTATGTCATCCAAAGTGGGGCTCTCGTGGGAGCCCGACGGGTAGCCTCTCTAGTAATGAAGCTGTTGGAACTGGTGCTGCTGCTGCTGAGAGGGGTATGGGTGTGGTGGATGCTGCTGCTGGTGAGGCTGCTCGCGCCTCCAAGACTGTCCCTGCTGATAGGGACGAGGACCATAGGACGACTGCTGCTGCTGCTGTGAAGGGTAGACTGGGGGCTGCTGCTGCGGCTGGTGATCTCTTTGCTAACTGTACTGGCCTCCCTGACCAGATGGCTGCTGCTGGGGCTGGGTACCTCCGTTCCCCCACCTGAATCTGGGATGGTCTTGTCAGATTCCAGGATGAGGGTGGTCATACCAAATCCCGTTGACATCCATCAACGGCTCTGCATCGTACTGGGCTGGCGGGAGTACTGCCAGAGGCTGATCAAGCTGGAATACCACCATCTGCAAGTCTGGAGATGGTGGTGACTGGTAGGTGGGCTGCGGCTGCTGGTGTTGAACCGAGAAATCAGAGGGTCGTACGGTTTCACAAGGCGAAACCGCAGTCGATGCGGTGACCGCTCGAAAATCTCGATTCAAACAACAATTAACCCACGACAAATAAATCAAGCAATGAATGTAAATGTGCGGAGTTAAAATTTATTATAACTCTACAACAAGATGTGTATAGTGCAAGTATGTGTAGAGGTCGAACACAGGGAGCAGACAGGTAGAACGGGGTACTAATGCACCAAAGTGTGTGTGAATGTGATCAAGTGTCTACTATGCTATTTTTTGTGGGTTTTTAATTTTATAATTTTTTATTTAATTTTTAATTTTATATTTTTATATTTTGATTTTTAATTTACTGATTTTTATATTTTCTTTTTATATTTTATATTTTTTATATTTTCTTTTTCAATATTGGAAAATAAAGACAATGTAATAAAAGGGAGAAAGAGATATTTATAAAAATTAGATAAAAATGTTCAAAAATTAGCAAATAAAGTCTTTTTGGTCTTTTTATACTTTTTTACTGTTTTTGTGATTTTTGGGTAATTTTTAGAATGTTTTGGTATTTTTAATTAGCAAAATAAAGAAAACTGTGAATAAAATGCAAGGCTGAAACTAAAATGGAGAAATAAAATAGAAACCAGTAGCAAAAATTCTCCAACTCAATTTTCAATGAAAGATAATGAAATAAGGAAAATTTAGGCACAAAGTTTGTATTTTTAGGGATTTTGTAGAATTTTTAATATTTTTATAAAGATTTTTGGGGTTTTGTGATTTTTTGGAGTTTTCTTTTATAATTTTTAATGATTTTTAGCTGGGAGTTAAAACAAACTAAAAGACACAAAATATATTTTTTGGGATTTTTCTGGAGTGTTTTTATATTTTTTAGGGATTTTCTAAGCTAGACAGTGCACAAAAAGCATGTTTTTGATTTTTAATAAATATAAAAATAAAATAAAATCAAAAACTAAATTGATGGCGTGGAAGCATAAGTGCACAGGAGCTTAAGTCCAAAATTTGAGAAATTTTGGGGTTCAAATGATGCCTTAAATAAATACGTTAAGCATACAAAAATGGAAGGCCTGACAGGGGCTTATATGCAAATAAGGCAGAAATTCGAGGGCACGAATGAAAAATTTCTCAAAAGTTTTCAACGCATACAGCAATTTAGCGGACTGAGTACCAATCAGGAAAGCCCCAAGAGTTTTACTGTAAAATACCCTCCTACGCACGTGCGTTGCACGCGCCTGGGGGATAGAATTGCAATAAACGAAAACGCCGAGGGTTAGAGCGCAATTTTCCAAAAAACATTATACTGAATAAAATATCTACTGGGCGAAATAGTAATAGCAAAGGCGACGGGGTTGCGCCTGCAAATTCTCCAGGAGGCACGTGTGTGAGCACGTGCAACTGGGAAGAGTCTGTTTGAGAATACAAGCAAATCTAGGGTCCTAACTATAAATAGCACACAAATTTCAATACATCAGAAGAAAGATTGAGCACTAAATACAAATTGCAAAAACGGTCGGGTATAATATGCAAAAATCCCAGACCTTGGTGCAGACGATCGGCCAGATTGGTTTTACTTATGCCACGTGTCACGCGCCTATGCCACGATGCCCCTTCGGCTGAATGGCTAGGATTAGATTGGATGGGGGGCGATCAACGGCTGGAAGGACTTCGAATCTGACGGCGGCTGCTCTTCAGGCCGAACACGGCCAGATCGACGGTGCTGGGGCGCGAGCGATGAACACGGCAAGGACGCGTCCAGATAACGTTGAAGCTTCACAAAATATTCACGCGCGAAGCGTCGTTTTCCCTCCGACGGCACCACGATCCACCTGGGAGCTTCCTCAAGAGGGGTAGCGGCTTCAAAATGGCCTACGACGGCCGGGACCCCGCGGCGGAGTTGGCAAGGGAGGACGACCCCCCAGGAGGTTCGAGTTGCAACAGAATCGACCCCCAGGAGGGTCTTTGCGCGCCCTGAACCTGCAGTTGAACGCGCACAGCAGCAGAAAACGGTCCAGGGCGAAAACGGGTGTGTTTAGAGGAAGTGGACGGCGGAGGTGAAACTCGCCGGAGCAAGCTCCGGCGCGTGTGTGATGGGTGATGATCGGTATGAAGTGCTAAGTAAAAGAAGTGGAAAATGATACCAATGCTACTGCAAGATTAATAGAGCAAGAAAAATGGGTAGAAGTGGCACCTCGAGGGCTGGGAAGCCCAAGGACGGACCTCGACGGCGGCGACCCACCGGAGGTGGTGGAACGACGCCTTCAACTTGTCGAAGACCTCCCCGAATAGCTGGAGGGTGTGCTGTCACCACGCCCAGTCCGGAGCTAGGTCTTGGGAGGCTTCAAGCGGGTCAAAGAGTGTTCAAAGTGGCAAAGGAGGTTTTGGGTCGTTTTTGAAAGAAGGCTCTGGAGCGAACTTCGAGGGCGTGTCACGGGTGGCACAATGACCCAAAGGTCGAAAAAATGATCGGGCGAGTATGCCCTATGGTAGGGCTACATTTCTCGTGAAGACCTCGACCTCATTCGGTGAAATGAGCGGTCTCCAAAAATCCGCGAAGTCGAGGAAAAAATCTTGTTCTGACACAACCCAGGTGTTGGGCAGAGAGTTGATCGAGGTTAACTCTCCTAGCCCCCTGGTTGGTCCACGTGGACCAACCAGGAAAAACCTGGAGAAAAAGATTTCTAAAATCAAATTAAAATAGCAAACGATTTTATTGATTTTTCACTATAAAGTGAAAAATGTTTATTAATTTATGAATTAATTTATGGTGATTTTTATTTATTTTTATGAAGTATATTTTTACAAGTTTGCATTTATGCCTTTTATAGTATATATATCTATATATTTAAGTATTCTATTTTTATTTAAATATTTTTTAATATTATTATTTTTATTTATTATTTTATAAAATTATAAAATACTTTTATCTACACAAATATATTTTTATTTTATTTTTATGAAATGTTTTGTATATTAAATAAAATATAAAGGTATAATGTATAGGTATGGATATAGGTAGTGTACCTATGTATTCTATATATGTTCATTTTTATTTTTATTTTTCTTTGCATTTTTATTCTGATTTTAATGCACATAATTATTATAAGTAATATTTACAACATTATAAAAATGTAAAATTATAAAAATAATAAATAAATAATAAATTGAATATTTTATTCGGTACACTGTACAATGTGGGTCCAAAACTCAACTTTCAAACCGTAGCTCCGCCAAATGCGAAACCACCGCCATTAAATAGCTTATTTTCTTCTATATACAATTAAAGGTGAGTATGTTGCATTTGGAGTTGTCAGTTGTGAGATACGGGTCTGGGAAGTTGGCATTCTGGATTTTTATTCAGACCATAACTTTTTACCTGTACATTATTTTTCTGTGAAATCAATTTTGTATTTTTCTTTATTTTATTATCTACAACTTTCATGTACAAAGTTTCTTTATTTGATGAATAAAACGTGGAACCAAAAATAGGTCCCAAAATGAATAAAGAATGAATAAAATAAAAGGAATTTTATTGGTATTTTTGGCCCTTATCTCCCCCTACTTTATTCCTTGTCGACCTATTCATCAAGATGCCTAGGTCTCGGGGTTTCAGGTCATAAAATATTTACAATATTTTATTCTTTTTCTTTTCTTTTCTTTATTCTATAATTTTGGCACTAAAAACCGCATTTTATACAATATATACACACATATACATGAATGCTAACATGCATAAATTAATGCTATTTACACGCATTTACTAGGGTTTTTAAGGCCAAAATGATAGAATAAAGATGATGAAACGTGGATTCATCATCCCCCTATACTTGCCTTTGCTAGTCCCTAGCAAACACTTATGCAATAAGTGCAGAAAAAGAAAAATAAAGAAAAGAAAAAGAAGAAAGATGGACTAATTTTAATTGTCAAACTTGTCTTCACAAAATCAAAGTTTGGAGCTTAAGTCGGACCTTTGGAATTTTAGTGTGGGCGGAACCTTATTGAGAACCGAATTTGAAATCCAGCAGTCCTTGAAAATCCCAAAACTCTGTCCAAGTCTCCTCAATACCCAGGTCAGAAATATCTCAATTCATACGCAAACCCTTACGACTATGATTCTGACTTGTACAGTGTAAGTGATGGTGGCTCTCCACAACTAGAATGACAAAGAAACTAACTTCTCCAGTATGACAACCCAATGATTCCCCAATCCAGCAACTCCATCCTCGAGGAGCGGGGTATTCCCTTCTAAGATCAAGTGGCAACCAGCTCAAGAGGAGGGGGTGAAGAGAAGAATGGACGGTAGCCAGTGTAGCTACCTATCCCGGGATGCAAGACCAGTGTAGTCAAGTCATCCTGTTGCAGGCTCACATATTTGACTTTGGAACTCAAGCTTGCTTATTGACTTTACAACATATGTACATACTTTGCAGGCTTTTTATTTTTGTACATGCCTGAACTTTTTTTTTTGAAATACTATATACAGCAGCATTTACATAAGGAGTTTTTCCTCTTGAGCCAGTAGACTATCCATCTTTTGAAGCTTTATTGCAACCCACAGCCTCCTGTCTTTAGACTTCCTAATCACTGGACGGGTTGGGGTGCACTTCCCTCCCTAGAGGAGGACAAATGTTTCCACTTGTGTACGTCTCATACCGGCAAATCCAATCCCCTCACCACTCCAACTGAGTTGAGCCATGTGAAAGGTGCAGGTGTCCAAGTTAGGTCATTATCAACAAGAGTCGTGCGTGTGCTCCGAAATATTCTACTTAGGCAATCAAGAATCCATTGAACCAAGTCCCGTGACCCTCAAAGAATTAAGTCAACTAGACCTGAAGTACCTCAAACCCAGTTCCTATAAGGTTCCTGTTATTAGGTAGATTTTAAGGTCCAATCAAGCTCCAATCTCCGGATTTTACTTAGACTTGTTCAACTATCAAACTCAATCCGAAAAATGCGAATGCTATGCAATGCAGAAAATATTTTTATGATGCAATTTTCAAATATTTTGAACTTTTTATGGATTTTTGAAAAGATGATGATGATGCATATGCAATTTTTTGTCTTTTTCAAAAAGATTTTTCAAATGTTTTTGGATTTTAATTTTGCAAATGTTTTTGGGATTTTTTGAAAATAAAAAGTTTTTGGCTAAAAGCTGGGTTAAAAATATGTACACGGGAGTGCTTCTTATATTTACAAGAAGTGGATTTTAAGAATTTAAAGGGTAAGTGGTCAATTTTATACATATATATATAGTGACTTTTGGTGTGATGTCAGTATTCCTCAAACTTATTTGACACGAGCTTTTCACACAATTTTTGAAAACTATAGTCCAAAATAATTTTTACAAACATTTTTGCAAACATGTACACACATTTGAAAATCATTTTGCAAAGGTTTTCAAAACAGTATATATAGGTTTTTCAAAACATTTTTGCAACCATTTTTCAAACCATTTGCAAATCATTTTTCAAACATTTTATTTCACATAAAGAAAATAAATTTTTACAAACCACACATTTTTACAAAGGTTGAAAACATGTAACAAAACATTTTCAAAATAGTTTTAAATAGATGTTCACAAGGATTTTCAAACTATTTTTCAAACATTTTGCAAAAAACATTTTCACCTGATTTATTAATCAGTAAATACAAAAAGAATTTGAGGAATAATCACATCTTTTTATTAAAGATTTTAATAGATTTTAAAGAATTTTTAAAGAATTATTAGCCATATTTATTAAGAAAATACGAAAGTACGAGTTATGGATAAAGTATATACGTAGTATATACGACCCCCTATACTTAGCTTGAGCTATGTCCTCATAGATCAGAGAGAAAAGAGAAGACATAACTCGTACTGAGTATAGGAAAATCTAAAGAAGAAATGAACGAATGAACAAAACAATGAGAAGTTGACCGTCCCCCCTATACTTAGGATCAAATAATCCTAAGTATAGCAGACTGTACACAAAGCAGGGAGGGTCAAGGGTGGGAATGAACAGATCGTACTCATATTGTCTCCCCTATACTTAGGGTAAGATATCCCTAAGTATAGACAAGAAGAGGAGACAATGGAGAGGATCAAAGAATAGAGAAACTCGGGGTGCACACCCCCCTATACTTAGGACAAAGTACGTCCTAAGTATAGAAGACTGACAAAAAGGGCGGCACCTTTTTGATAGATAAAGAAGATAGACAAGGAAAAGAAGAAAAGAAGAAAATAAATCAAGAGATGAAATAGATCATGGGGATGTACACACCACTCCCCCTATACTTAGGGTAGAAGAAGCCCTAAGTATAGGCAACAACAGGAGTGATGACACGGAACGAAGAATGAACACTCGGCTCGCCCACCCCCCTATACTTAGGACAAGGTACGTCCTAAGTAAGGCAAACACGAGAATGGGTGGACGAGCAAAACGGTAGAGAGAACAGAGGCACACAAAAGTGAATATACAACAGAGATGGATGTACACCTGATCAAGAAGGTTGAAAGCGAACCTTCTTGCGGGACCGCTGAGGAATGGATCTGGTGTGATGCAGGTCGACATCGGGGTCCACAGTGGACGGGAACCGATCAGGGTCGACAGAGTGTACGTCCTTAGGGGCCCTAAGGTGTGAAGGCACAGACGGATTAGTGAAAGAAGTTTGACTAGGTCCGGCCTTGGGAGTCTCGCTAATATCAAAGTGGAATGGGACGAACTCATCATCATCGGAAGTAGAGTACTCAGTGTCGTCCTGCGAGGTCTCGTCTAGGTCAAAATCAAAAGGCACGAACTCATCGGTGGAAGTAGTCGAACTCTGTTCGTCCTCTATAATCTCAACCGGATCATCTTTCTCATCAAAAGGACCGAATTTCTGAATAAAAGCAATCAAATCAAATTCGGCCTTAGTCTCATCAGTATCTACATGGACAGGAGCGGACTCATCAGTGGAAGTAGTCAGAGCATGTCCGTCCTGTATAGTCTCTAAATCCGCCCTCCGCTCAATGGTGTCAATCGTGTAGATCCTGCGGATGTCATCAACACATTGCCAATCACAAGAAGTGGAAACACCAAGGTCTATGCTTTCCGAGCTTTCCTCCTTGGAGAGGAATTCTCGGGTCTCTCATCGGTCATGAAGAAGGTCTCTCTGATATCCTCATATAGATCATAGTCCTCGGGGTCAGCCAAGATATGTGAAGTCACATCAGGTGCGGGTCTCTGGTCAGCAGTGGGTGCGGTGATCACTGCTTCGCCCTCGTCAGCAGGACGGAAGCAAATCTCTCCTGATCCGTAGTCAATAACGACTCTCGCAGAGGCGAGGAATGGTCGTCCCAGGATGATTGGAGAATTCTCCCCTGTGGAGGTCTCCATGGGCAATACGACAAAATCAACAGTGTAGCTCGTGCCCTGAATCGAAATGACGGCGTTTTCAAGGATACCCTTCGGCCTCTTTATTGATCCATCAACAAACTGTACGATCATCCTGGTCTTCTTGAGAGGCCCTAAGTGAAGAGACAGTACCAGCGAGAAGGGTATGATACTGATCGATGCACCGCCGTCTAGGAGAGTGTGATCACATGTGTGGTCAGAGATTGTGCAGCTAATGAAAGGTGTGGCAGTGTTCCTCTTCCGAGGAATGGAACGATGAGTGATGGCGTGGGCAGTGGCCATGGTCAAGATGTGACGCTCAGATCTGCTCCTCTGCTTTCTCTTTTTGGGAAGAGGAGCAGACATATGGGTCATGGCCTGCTGAAGTGGGGCACAGATGATCTCATGAATAGTAGCCACCACTTCGGGTTCAGATAAATTTTTTTTTAAATTTTTGGACCTCCTCCATACAAGGGAGAAGGTCGGAATCAGCATATACACGAGGCTTGCCAAGAGCAGTCTGTACAGCGGCATCCTCGGGGTCAAAGGTGGGACAAGGTGTGAATGAATGTGTGGACAAAGGATCTGGCAAGTGAGCGCTCTCCTCATAGTCTGACTCGACCAAAAGTCTCCCAATCTCTTTTTGTGTTTTTAAATTTTTCTCATTTTTTTGTATTTTGGGCGATTACAAGCTCTCATGGAAATCCTCGAGTGAACCCATATCATCAAATGGTGGTATATCATGGTCGCTCTTATTGGTACTAGTGAGGTGGTCAATCCTCTGTCTCATATGATCCATCATTTGGGTCAAGTGCTCAAGGGTGGACTCCATGAAAGGTGACTCCAACAGCTCGGCCTCGGGTGGATGTGAAGGTGGATAATACAGAAGTGGAGGTGGGTGTGGGTAGAAATCCGAGGTCTGATACTGTGGCTGAGGCGGATATGTACAAAAGTCAGGAGCAAAGTCCTCCTGAAAAAAGGAGGTGGACCAGCTGGAGTGAACGAATGATCCGCAAAGTCCGGATAGAATACGCTCCAGTCGGTCATCTCAAAACAACAGAAAAATGATAGGGAGAGCACGATGGTCAAGTCAAGAGAAGTGAGAAGAAAGGCGCAAGTGCGTAGGAGCGATCTAGGACACACAAAACAATCACAAGCACAAAACGAAAATAATACAAACCCTCAATTCACCTACTCAACTCGGTAGAGACTGCAAAGAGCGGTCTTTTTATCTTGTCTGTTTTAGAGTTAGGTGAGAAGTCCAAAATTGCACAAACACTTAGGGGGCTGAATATGGGATTTGGGCACTAACCTTAGTGTGTGCGCGAGCAAGTAAAACGAAGACAATGAGGGGATTACTCGCCCCAATACAAGATTTTCTTTTTGGTGGATTTTAGGGCCAAGTAATATTAGCAGTCCCAATTTTATTTGGTTATCACTTTTTTTGGATTTTTAATAAAAATGCACGATCCTATCGGGGAGTCAATTCCTTTGAACACCTAGGTTATCAAAATCAGAGGTAGAGGCGCGGGAAAGCAATGCAAGCGGTAAAAACAATGATGAATGCTAAAGCGTAAATGCTCACCTTGCCTCCAGCACTCTACATGCAAGGATGCTCAGCAGAATTGAAACCTATCTATATGCAAATGCAAAGCCGATGAAATCGCCCTAAGTTCAGAAATTGCTATTAGCGGGAAGAACCACAAGTTGACCGCCAATCCTCAACCCTAGAGTCCGGTCTAGGCTCACCCCTCCTCTGCTCAACACACTTGAGTTTAGGAGAAAGCGCTTTGCGGGGAGAGCTCGCGGCACGACGGATTGAAGGTGATGATCAACTGTTTAAACTTTGACTAAGTCCAAACGAAACTATAGGTGCATGCAAAGTATTAGGTGTTTGGCCTTAGTCTATCGCAAGTAATCCTAAAACTACGGGCTCAATCACACAAAATAAATAAAATCGGAAAACAAAACAAAAGAAAAAGAATGCGAAGAAAACCGTAAAAAGCCGCGGTGAGCCCCCAGGTGAACAGACACCTGGAAGTTAGGCTCAAGAGTCCAAGTTCGGGGGTACCTGTATTATTACAAATTAAAGTCTCTCTCTCTCGCTAAAATTACAAAAATAAATGCAAGAAAAGATAATGCAGATAAAAAAAAGAACTTGGTCTTCAAAAATTCTCTTCTCGTCTCCTTGGTGCTAGGATGGCTAAGCCGGCTTCACGTGGGTACTTCGGCGCCTCGAGTGAAGCGCCTCCCTCGGTCCGCGGTACCTCGCACAGAGTCAACAAAGAAGAGGGATTAGTCAGCTCCAAAGATATATCAAAAATAAGGAAAATAAAACAAGCAGAATAAAAGCCGCGAAATAGACAATAAATCACAAAAACAAACAAGACCCGAACTAAGCGTTGTTGCTCCCCGGCAACGGCGCCATTTGTTGAACCGAGAAATTAGAGGGTCGTACGGTTTCACAAGGCGAAACCGCAGTCGATGCGGTGACCGCTCGAAAATCCCGATTCAAACAACAATTAACCCACGACAAATAAATCAAGCAATGAATGTAAATGTGCGGAGTTAAAATTTATTATAACTCTACAACAAGATGTGTATAGTGCAAGTATGTGTAGAGGTCGAACACATGGAGCAGACAGGTAGAACGGGGTACTAATGCACCAAAGTGTGTGTGAATGTGATCAAGTGTCTACTATGCTATTTTTTGTGGGTTTTTAATTTTATAATTTTTTATTTAATTTTTAATTTTATATTTTTATATTTTGATTTTTAATTTACTGATTTTTATATTTTCTTTTTATATTTTATATTTTTTTTATTTTCTTTTTCAATATTGGAAAATAAAGACAATGTAATAAAAGGGAGAAAGAGATATTTATAAAAAATTAGATAAAAAAGTTCAAAAATTAGCAAATAAAGTCTTTTTGGTCTTTTTATACTTTTTTACTGTTTTTGTGATTTTTGGGTAATTTTTAGAATGTTTTTGGTATTTTTAATTAGCAAAATAAAGAAAACAGTGAATAAAATGCAAGGCTGAAACTAAAATGGAGAAATAAAATAGAAATCAGTAGCAAAAATTCTCCAACTCAATTTTCAATGAAAGATAATGAAATAAGGAAAATTTAGGCACAAAGTTTGTATTTTTAGGGATTTTGTAGAATTTTTAATATTTTTATAAATGTTTTTGGGGTTTTGTGATTTTTTGGAGTTTTCTTTTATAATTTGTAATGATTTTTGGCTGGGAGTTAAAACAAACTAAAAGACACAAAATATATTTTTTTGGGATTTTTCTGGAGTGTTTTTATATTTTTTAGGGATTTTCTAAGCTAGACAGTGCACAAAAAGCATGTTTTTGATTTTTAATAAATATAAAAATAAAATAAAATCAAAAACTAAATTGATGGTGTGGAAGCATAAGTGCACAGGAGCTTAAGTCCAAAATTTGAGAAATTTTGGGGTTCAAATGATGCCTTAAATAAATACGTTAACATACAAAAATGGAAGGCCTGGCAGGGGCTTATATGCAAATAAGGCAGAAATTCGAGGGCACGAATGAAAAATTTCTCAAAAGTTTTCAACGCATACAGCAATTTAGCGGACTGAGTACCAATCAGGAAAGCCCCAAGAGTTTTACTGTAAAATACCCTCCTACGCACGTGCGTTGCACGCGCCTGGGGGATAGAATTGCAATAAACGAAAACGCCGAGGGTTAGAGCGCAATTTTCCAAAAAACATTATACTGAATAAAATATCTACTGGGCGAAATAGTAATAGCAAAGGCGACGGGGTTGCGCCTGCAAATTCTCCAGGAGGCACGTGTGTGAGCACGTGCACCTGGGAAGAGTCTGTTTGAGAATACAAGCAAATCTAGGGTCCTAACTATAAATAGCACACAAATTTCAATACAGCAGAAGAAAGATTGAGCACTAAATACAAATTGCAAAAACGGTCGGGTATAATATGCAAAAATCCCAGACCTTGGCGTGGACGAGCGGCCAGATTGGTTTTACTTATGCCACGTGTCACGCGCCTATGCCACGATGCCCCTTCGGCTGAATGGCTAGGATTAGATTGGATGGGGGGCGATCAACGGCTGGAAGGACTTCGAATCTGACGGCGGCTGCTCTTCAGGCCGAACACGGCCAGATCGACGGCGCTGGGGCGCGAGCGATGAACACGGCAAGGACGCGGCCAGATGACGTTGAAGCTTCACAAAATCTTCACGCGCGAAGCGTCGTTTTCCCTCCGACGGCACCACGATCCACCTGGGAGCTTCCTCAAGAGGGGCAACGGCTTCAAAATGGCCTACGACGGCCGGGACCCCGCGGCGGAGTTGGCAAGGGAGGACGACCCCCAAGAGGTTCGAGTTGCAACAGAATCGACCCCCAGGAGGGTCTTTGCGCGCCCTGAACCTGCAGTTGAACGCGCACAGCAGCAGAAGACGGTCCAGGGCGAAAACGGGTGTGTTTAGAGGAAGTGGACGGCGGAGGTGAAACTCACCGGAGCAAGCTCCGGCGCGTGTGTGATGGGTGATGATCGGTATGAAGTGCTAAGTAAAAGAAGTGGAAAATGATACTAATGCTACTGCAAGATTAATAGAGCAAGAAAAATGGGTAGAAGTGGCACCTCGAGGGATGGGAAGCCCAAGGATGGATCTCGACGGCGGCGACCCACCGGAGGTGGTGGAACGACGCCTTCAACTCGTCGAAGACCTCCCCGAATAGCTGGAGGGTGTGCTGTCACCACGCCCAGTACGGAGCTAGGTCTTGGGAGGCTTCAAGCGGGTCAAAGAGTGTTCAAAGTGGCAAAGGAGGTTTTGGGTCATTTTTGAATGAAGGCTCTGGAGCGAACTTCGAGGGCGTGTCACGGGTGGCACAATGACCCAAAGGTCGAAAAAAAGATCGGGCGAGTATGCCCTATGGTAGGGCTACATTTCTCGTGAAGACCTCGACCTCATTCGGTGAAATGAGCGGTCTCCAAAAATCCGCGAAGTCGAGGAAAAAATCTTGTTCTGGCACAGCCCAGGTGTTGGGCAGAGAGTTGACCAAGGTCAACTCTCCTAGCCCCCTGGTTGGTCCACGTGGACCAACCAGGAAAAACCTGGAGAAAAGATTTCTAAAATCAAATTTAAATAGCAAACGATTTTATTGATTTTTAATTATAAAATGAAAAATGTTTATTATTTTATGAATTAATTTATGGTGATTTTTAATTATTTTTATGAAGTATATTTTTACAAGTTTGTATTTATGCCTTTTATAGTATATATATCTATATATTTAAGTATTCTATTTTTATTTAATTATTTTGATATTATTATTTTTATTTATGATTTTATAAAATTATAAAATACTTTTATCTACACAAATATATTTTTATTTTATTTTTATGAATTGTTTTGTATATTAAATAAAATATAAAGGTATAATGTATAGGTATGGATATAGGTAGTGTACCTATGTATTCTATATATGTTCATTTTTATTTTTATTTTTCTTTGCATTTTTTTCTGATTTTAATGCACATAATTATTATAAGTAATATTTACAACATTATAAAAATGTAAAATTATAAAAATAATAAATAAATAATAAATTGAATATTTTATTCGGTATACTGTACAATGTGGATCCAAAACTCAACTTTCAAACCGTAGCTCCGCCAAATGCGAAACCACCGCCATTAAATAGCTTATTTTCTTCTATATACAATTAAAGGTGAGTATGTTGCATTTGGAGTTGTCAGTTGTGAGATACGGGTCTGGGAAGTTGGCATTCTGGATTTTTATTCAGACCATAACGTTTTACCTGTACATTATTTTTCTGTGAAATCAATTTTGTATTTTTCTTTATTTTATTATCTACAACTTTCATGTACAAAGTTTCTTTATTTGATGAATAAAAAGTGGAACCAAAAATAGGTCCCAAAATGAATAAAGAATGAATAAAATAAAAGGAATTTTATTGGTATTTTTGGCCCTTATCTCCCCCTACTTTATTCCTTGTCGACCTATTCATCAAGATGCCTAGGTCTCGGGGTTTCAGGTCATAAAATATTTACAATATTTTATTCTTTTTCTTTTCTTTTCTTTATTCTATAATTTTGGCACTAAAAATCGCATTTTATAAAATATTTACACACATATACATGAATGCTGACATGCATAAATTAATGCTATTTACACGCATTTACTAGGGTTTTTAAGGCCAAAATGATAGAATAAAGATGATGAAACGTGGATTCATCAGCTGGTACGGCTCCGCCTGTACAAGGTGAACCTGTCTAGGCTGCTGGTGTGAGCTGGAGTGCTGGGACGAGCTGCCGCTGCTGCCATGATCGCCTCGCGACTGAAGACGGGGCTGGAAAGCCGTCTGTGCCTCCTGGAGACACATGAGCTGGGTCTTTATGTCGCTCAGAGTCTGTACCATCTGCTCCATCTGAGTGATGCCCTGGCACTGCATCTTCTCTATCAGCTCCATCCGATCCAACTTCTCGCTAATGATACCCATGTCCGCAGCGGATGACTCTGCCTGTGCTGCTGCTACCGCGGACGAACTGGATGGACCGGCATCGACCCATGCTATCCTCTGGTACTGCATGGGTCCTGGCTGCGGGAGTCTGCCCTGAGTGTACAACCGGGTCTGGGACATCACCATATAGTTCTCGGCCATCTCCTTGTAGATGGCCCAGACCTGGTCGTGATCCTTGGCGAAGTAAGACCCGCCACAAGAAGCGTTCACCAAGCCCAGGAGCTCTGGTGTCAGCCCGCTGAAAAAGCTCTGCACAAGGTTGGGCTTGGAAATATCGTGGTGCGGGCATCGATCAGTCAGTTCTCAGAACCTCTCCCATGCCTCATGGAACTGCTCGTTGGGGAGCATGGAGAAGTTGCTGATAAGGGCTCTCGCTGCATTGGTCCGCCCGAGTGGATAGTACTTGTGTAAGTACTCAGTGCGGAGCTGCTCCCAAGTGTAAACAAACTTCCCCAGATGCTTCAGCCAGGTGGCTGCTCTATCTGCCAAAGAGAAGGGGAAGGCAATCATCCGAATAGTGTCCTGGTCCACCTAGAGGTCGTGGACAGTGTTGCAAATCATGAGGAACTCCTGGAGGTGGAGATGGGGCTCCTCGGTGGCGAGCCCATGGAAGCAGGGGAGTAACTGCAAGATGTTCGGAGGGAACTTGAAGTCCCCCACGATAGCTGGAAGTACGACCCAGTGGTGCATCAGCGTCGATCCGAGGTTGTGCAACTCCCGCATCGGTCTCGGTGGTCCTCCTGCCGCGGCTGCGGCGGCTGCTGCTGCGGTTGCTGCATCTGCATCATCTGAGATCCTCGGTCCCTCTCTGCGCTCCTCGCGCTCTACTCTCATCTGCTCCAACTCTCTCCTCATGTCTAGCATAAAAGCTCCCTGATCCCTCAACTGTTGTTGAACTGTCTCGCGGGAGGCGATCAGGGTGGAGTTGATCGCACCCTGGTCCAACACAAAGTTCTCAGGCTGACCTCGGGAGCGATCCTCTGAACTGCCGGCCATGGCATCTGCAAAACCAAATGACCCAAACTCAGGTGCCGATAAATCTGATAATCTCTCCTCTGGCATGGGTCTCTCGGAACCGAAAGATAGGGGTTCGAGGGGGAACAGGGCAGAATCATACTCGAGCTCGGAGAGCTGGTCTCGGCTCTCGCGAGCCAACCTAGATGAACGGGTAGATGCGCCCGAAAGCGGTGCAGCCAAAGGCTGCCTAAGAGATCGTCTACCCATCATCACGATGTAGCGAGTAAGGCGGATGGGATATGGAGAAACTATGATCAGAATACAAATCCCTCAATTCACCAACGCGACACGAGCTGAAGACCGTGAAAGTTCGGTCAAATTTTCTTGTCCAATTTTATTTTGGTGAACAAACAGAATATCAGAGCGATTACGTGACCTGCTGGGATACCCGATGCTACCCCAACCGACTGGCCCGCACGAAAGAGTCGGTAATCAGTCGGGAATAACACCGGAGGGCTCTACCTAGTGAACGGGTCACTCTCTCGCACAAGCAAACCAACCAATGAGGGGGTTGCTCTCCTCAAGACAGATTTTTATGTCAAGTGTCTTTTAGGGTCAATAGCTTAAACAGTCCCAATTTTATGGTTTTTCTTTTTAATATTTTTCAATAAAAATAAAAGGCCTAACGAATTTTTCGGTTCTCCTGATTATTAAGTCAAAAACAGGGGGAGAAGACGAAAAAGCCGATGCGTGAAGAAATCAATGATGCATGCAAAGATAGAAATGCGTACCTGTCTCCAGCACTCTACATGCAAAGTGATCCGCGCAGAAATGTAAAGACTGAAATAAACTACCTAAATGGTGCAGTGGTGAAAACCGAGTCCTAAACAGGCAATTCTACTCGAAGAACCGTCTAACTGGTCACCGATCCTTCAAGCCAAAGGGTCCGGTCTCGGTCTACCCCTCCTCCTCCCGACACATTAGGTTCAGGAGTAGCGCTTGGCAGGGCAGGCTACGACATGTAGGCTACGAAAAGAGTGAGTCAGTTATTTTTATTAATGAGTTATTAGTAGGTCCAATTAACGCTCTATGGGAACAAGCAAGCAATTAAGTGTGGGGATCCTACTAATTACGACATAGTAAAGCAGAAAATCCTAAATCTAGGGGCTCGAAGAAAAACCGCATAAAAACCGTAAAAGGTAGCGAAGAAAACCAAAACCGCGAAAAGCTGCGAAAAGTCTTAAGGGTCCCCCGAGCACACCGGTGCTCGGCGAAACAGACCCGCTAAGCAAGTCCAAGTCTAAAGTGTCTGTCCCTGTGTTATTACAAATAATCAAATAAAAGAAATAAAAATCCTCGCCCACTCAGCTCTCTCTCTCACGCTCTCCTGCGGCTCCGTGCAGAAGGGAGCCGCCTCCAAGTTCCGCGGTTGCGCCGGCTCCTCGAAAGCTGTCGCCTCGGTCCTCAGGCCCTCGCAAGAAAGAGGCAAAGGGGTCAAACCAAGAATGAAATAATCAAATCAAAGCAGAAAATATAAACATGGTATATGTGCAAAATGACAAATAAAATAAACAAGCACAAATAAAAATAAAAGAAAAAGAAAAAGAAAAAGAAAATAAGACAAAAATAAAATAAAAACAAAAAGCCGCGGAAAGCCACGGACTCAGAAAGAGCCGCGGAAAGCCGCGAAAAAGAAAATGAAAAATAAGAAGAAAAACTATTAAGCCGTGCTCTCCGGCAACGACGCCATTCTGATGACACAAAAAACCCGAGCAACTAAGGATGAAGAAATAGAACTAAGGTCGTTGCGACCTCAGTCGCTCAAAAGTCCCTCGGTCAATCAAGAAAATGAAGATCAGACCACCAAAATCAGAGAAAAATCAATCAAGCACGATATCGGTCCTGGCTATTGGATTAGCCTGGTATAGCGAACAGGGTCAGACTCAGGGAGCACGTGATGGCCTCGTGGCCTACGAAGTAGTCTAAAAAAGAATTAAAAATAAAAGACAAGTGTTTTTGGTCGATTTTTAGGCTTTTTATATTTTTTTGGATTTTTAAATAATTAAGAAATTAAGAAAACAAGCGAATCAGTCAAATTCAAACAATTATTTAAACACACAAATATCAACCAAAAATTCAAATAAAAATGTTTTTATGCTTTTTATGATTTTTACTGTTTTTAGTGAATTTTTGGGAGTTTTCTGATTTTTATTTAATTTTCTAAAAATAAAACAATGCAAGAAAATGAAGGTACTGTCCAGCCAAGCTTGAGGGACTTAGATAAAATATCTAAAAGTCCCCAATAAGCCGGGATGTAATTTTCTGTAAAGAGAAAGAAACAAGGAAAATTTAGGCACCTTAATTATTATTTTTTGGTTTTTAGATTAATTATTAGAATTTTTATGAGTTTTTAGGTTTTTTTCGATTTTTAAGAGTTTTATGAGATGCAAAATGACCAAAATTGGTCAGAAAATCAAGCAAGACAAATTAAACAGTACCTAATTTTTTTATAATTTGTATATGAGTTTTAATATTTTTTTGTGAATTTTTAAATTAGACAGTAGAGAAATAGGCTGTTTTTGAATTTTTAAAAATATCAAATAAAACCAAAAATGTTCCCAAAAATTCTAGAAAATTTTACAACATGGCAGGAGCCATGTGTCCAATTTTCATTGAATTCGGAGTAAGTTTGATATTTTATTCAAAATTAAAACCTAGGTATAGTGCATAGGGACTTGTACGCAATTATCCAAAGCTCCAAGGGGTCCGGTGCAAAATTCCCAAGAAGTCACGCGTGAGGCACGTGTCTGGGGCACACAGGGACCTATTTGCAAAGAAATAAAGTTTCTGGGCTAAATAATAACTCGTATTAAAAGCCCAGGAACCTTAGTGTAATTTACCCACTAATATAACACACATGCGCATAAAAACTACTCACAGGGGCATATCTGCAAATATCCAAAAACATCCATTGATTTCATAACAACCAGGAACTACAGGACTAAGAATGCAAATTACCCCAGCAAAACACGTGTCGATGCATGTGCTACACTACAAACAGGGGCATACATGCAAATATAAAAACAGACAGGGTCCTAGGTGCAAATGTACCAAATAAAAACAACTAACTATAGTATTTACAGGACTAGATGCGAAATAAAATAAACAGAAGGGCCTAAGGGATAAATTACCCTTTTATTAAGAGGCTGTCGGATGGGCACCACGTGTACTGATGAACGGTTGGGAATGGGTGGCGCCCAACGCTGATAACCCTCGGGTTGATCGATCGGTCCAGGCGTCGCCACGTGGGAGATTGAACGGTGGAGAGGTGATGTGGCTAAACCTCGGGCATCGACGGTCCAGATCGCTCCTCAGATGGATCTGACGCTGCTGGTGGCTCCTGAAGCGGACGGTGGCGATCAAAACTAGAGCAGGAGGGCGATCCAACGGCTGCTGGAGGTCCTCGAAGAACAAGTGGCCGGCGAACTTCGCCGGCCCAGTACGCGCGCTTCGAGCCTCCGTGGGGGCTTCTGATGATCGAGGAAGCTTCGCCTTAGCCTCCCGCGTCTGTGGGATGTCTCCGATGAATCAACGGAGCTCTGTCGACTCCAACGGAGCTGGAACTCCGGTGCTCGAGTGGGAAGACCTCAGATAGCCTTCCTGGAACCTGCAAAATGTAACCAAAGAGCTCCTGGGTCGAGGGCAAAATGCCTCGACCCCGTCAGCGGTGGTGAAGATGGATGACGCGGTGGTGCGGGCGAACCCCAGTGATGCGACGGCGAAGGGGTTCGAACCCCAGCTCTTGTGCGAGCTGGGTTGAACGGAGGGGCGGAGAAGGTGCGCGGGAGAAGGGCGAATGTGATGGGGGATTCCGATGATCGAGGCGATGGGTGCGGTGGTCGGAATCGGTGGAGAACGGCGATGGGTCGATTTGGGGCAAACTAGAAATTAACGAAAACGGGAAAGAATCTAAGCTACCTGAGTGGATGGGTCGATTGGGGATGAGCAGCTGGTGCTCTAGGTCCTTGCCTCACGGGACGTCGTGTCCCGAGGCTCTGACGCTACGTCCAGGCGGCGCACGGCGGCGGAGGCTCGCCGGATCGATGGCTCCTTGCTCTCTCCTCGCTGCAACACCCTTAGGGGCGAGCTGTCACTCTCGTCGAGACGGTGGAGGTCACGGGATGGAAAGCAAATGATCCAAAGATGGGAAATGAGGTGGCGGAGCTCAGCCTTTATACGGTGGAAGGTCCGGGAAGAAGAGCTCGGGTCCGGCTCGATGGAGCACGGATCCCTAGGCATGATATCGGGCGAGGTTCCCGGATGATGGAAGAGTGATTAGGACCCTGGGTTTAGGTGCGAGGTGGTCGGGTTTAGGCGCCAAAATAAGGAGAAGTCGGGTCGCCCGCCTAATACCCGTGGGAGGTGGTCCTGGGGGGGGGAGTTGATCGGGCGGTCAACATCCCCGTGGACCAATGGGAGGCTGCCATTTGTAAATCATTTAGAAATTCAATTTAAAATAGTAAATGGTCGATTTATTAAAAACTCAAAACATGAAATATTTTTGTTTTAATTTTTTCTATTTTTTGGTCATTTTTAATTAATTTTTCAAAGTAAAATAAGGTATTTACACTATATAGCTATATATAGGTATATATACAATGTAGGGTTTGGATTTTTTATTTTTAATTTGTTAATTTTTTACATTTTTACTCCCATTTTATATTTTATTTATTTATAGTATAAAATTAGGAATAAAAGAGTATTTTTATTTTATTTTTATTATTTATAAATAAGGAGTAAATAAATACATATGTACATGTATCTACATGGTATATTTACAAGGTGATTTTTAATTTTTAATTTTGTTCTTTTTGTTTTGTTTTTGTTTTGATGGTTTTTATTTTATTTATTTACAACATAAAAAGTAGAATATTTACAAAATTTTTGGAGCTTAATTTTATTTATTTACAAGGCTAAATAAATGTGGATGTGTGGACTATATACAGGGTGACTATGTACAAGTGTTCTATTTTTATTTTCTTTTTGATTTTTCTATTTTTGTTTTGATTTTTATAATAAATATATACATAATATATACAAGTCATTTTATTCTATTTTTTAGAGGAAAATATTTTTATTTTATTTACAAATATATTTACACACATGAGCCCCTATCTCTCTACTTCGGATTTTATGCGGTCAGGCCCATGCTGAGCCCTCCCTTGGGATTAGGTCGCTCAATATTTATTCTAAATATTTCCCTCTTTTTATTTTTGTTCTTTATTCTTTTATTTTAGCACAAAAACATGCTAATTATTAGTTTTTACACAATGCATGCCTTTTGCTAATTATTTATATATACAAATATATACATGCATTTGCAAAGGTTTTTGTAGCTAAAATATAAGAATAAAGAGTGATGAATGAGTATTCATCATCCTCCTTGTATGGTGACACGTGCATCGTCACGTGTATTTTTGGGACTTTTGCATGTTTGGCCTTGGACTTAGGGGGTATTATGTTTTGATAATATAGAATCTTTATTTGCACTTATACCCTTGTGCATGTTGTGTTTCCACACGTGCTAGAATCTATGGAAAAATTGCATTAGGTCCCCTACACTTTTTGACGCGTGTTATTGTTTGGCCCCTGGAACTTATTTTCCTTGCATCTAGGCACCTACATGTTGTGCGTTTTTTATTGGCTTGAATAAATAGCAAATTTCATCCAAAAATTGTGAAATTTTGACACATAGCTCTTGCCATGTTGTAGGAATTTATATAAATGTTTAAGGTCATTTTGTTTTCGTTTGATATTTCTAATAATTCAAAAACCTTAAAATTTTCTTCTGTCCAATTTTAAAAATCAACTAAAAATGTTAAAAACCCTCTAAAAAATCTAAAAAATTTAATGTTTACTTGTTTTGTTGTGTTTTTGATTCAATCCAATTTTTGTTGTATTTGGATTTATAAAAACCCTAAAAATTAAAAAATACTAAAAAACTTAGAAAAATCATTAAAAATTCAGAAAAAAATAAAAAAATGCATTCTCAATTTCTTTAGTTAGATTTTTATTTTTAGTTTACAATAAAATTGTTGCTCGAATTTTATAGACTATTTAAGTATTTTTAAATAGCCTTTAGATTCTGGTTGCACATTGTTTTGCATTTTTGACCTTGTTTCATTTTTTATAAAATTAAATAAAAATCAGAAAATCCAAGAAAATTACCCAAAACACTTGAGTATTTGTAAAAACTAAAAATATTTTTGTTTTAATTTTCTGATTAGTTTTGGTGTGTTAAATAATTGTTTGATTGTGCCTTGTTTCTCTCTTTTGCACTTTTCATTCATTTTAAAAATTACAAAAAAAATTGAAAAAAATATAAAAATCCACCAAAAATAGTTTATTTCTTTTATTTTTGATTTTCAACTACCCCGTAGGTTTACCATACCGTGCTCCTTGTGTTCGACCATGGTAGCTATACTAGGTAAAATAAAATAGCGAGACCGTTACTTCTGTTCTTGCTTGCTTGATTTTTATATTGGTGGTCTTCGATTTTCTTTTTGACTTAGCCTCGCGGTTCAAGTCACAATGACCATATTTACACCTTAACTCGATTGCGGGATTTTGAGTCGTCAGCTAGCAAGATCCCTAGCAGAGTCAAAGTGTTCCTCTGGTGTCTCAGGAGGGACAAGATTTGTGACGAAGCGAGAAGGAGAAGATTGTTTGGTATTACTGACACGAGTTGCGATAGATGTGGCGAGCATCTGGAGGACGCTGAACATATTTTCTCTACATGCACGGCTTTAAACTATGATGAGTATTCATAATGAAGTAAAATTATAGTGCATCCCTAACGTCAAAGAACTCATCAATTGTCTAAAAATATTATGATTTGCGTTATCTGCAACAATGTTTTCATCAATATATCCAAAAAAGGTTAATGTCCAGCAAAAAATTAGATAATAAAATTTAAAAGTTTCTTATTGCCATAATGACATGAATATTGTGTAACCTTTTATAAGGCTAACTGTATATAACACATTAATGAAATCGTTATTATTTTTGTCCGAACTTAGTTGTTCAACATGAGATGGGTTGCTTATTAAACTACTTAAACAACATTTAACATCTTCATGTATATAAATATACCTATTAAATTACAACATGAGAACATGAAATAAAGATATTTAAATTGATTAATTAAAAAACAAGCAGAAATTACACGAAAGACCTTTCATCCTACTCAATGGCATTAACCTCAAGATGGAAACGATCGAAGCTTGCCACTATCGCTATAACATCGATGATCTTGTTCTCACACCTTCTGTGGCATCTGTGCAATATACTAAAATCATAAACAACCGATATAAACCAAGTAGATTAAAACTCTCCACCACCATATCCGTTGTCTGGACCAAGGTTTTTGAAACCGAACCGGACACCGAACCGGAAACCTTGCTGAAATGGTCGGATTGGGTCGAACCATGTAATGAAACCGGTTCAACCGGATCGGTGAAAAAAAAGTAGTTGAACCAGCTAATCAAACCGAAATGAAATAATATATATATATATATATATATAGTATACACTTAATATACTTGAGATATATATAAAATACAAAGATAATGTATATATTTCACACTATACATAAAGTATTTTTCTTATTCACCATCAAATATCATACATATCACATATATATATTGTTTGGACTAGATGCTCTATAACGTGACAATAGTTTAATTATATTTAAAATCCAATACATGCAAAAAGTTTTGTTAGTGTAGTTGGTTGGAAGTGTGAAATAGGTAACCAAAGGTCATTGGTTCAACTCCCACTACCTACAAAATTTTTAAATAAGTTAAAAATTAAATGTGGTTCAACTTTGGTTGAACCTAGTTAAACCGGGTCAAAAAATAAGTTGAACCGGATGGGTTAATTAAAATTTGAATAATCGAACCGAACCGGTTAACCGGACTGGTTCACCGATCGGACCGGTCGAACCGGCTGGTTCAGTCCAGTTTCAAAAACACTGGTCTGGACATGACATGACATCTGGTAGTACATGTGATTGTGAATGGGGAAGATGGTTGTACTATTGATTTTTCTTCAATAGAGAGATCACTAACAACGATCATTTGCACCAACTTATCTGCAATTCTAAGTTGTGCCCGAATAAGATTGGAAGAAAGCATTACTAATAATTTCATTAAATCATTTGATGCACTACCAATCCGAATACCACATACCAGGGTTTAAAAAATCGGACCGGCCGGTTGGGAGAACCGACCCCGATCCGATCGGTTCGACCGGTTCTTTGTAATTAAGTTCAAAAAAATAAAAAACTGGATCCGACCAATGGTCGGACTGGGTTGATCCGGATGGTCGGACCCAGTTTTGGTGGTTTGGTAATTTTCAAAAAATAAAGGTTTAAATAATGAAATAATGGGGGTTTTATCATATATGCCCTTCTTAACTTTGTGATATAAGGTATGCCCCTCTCTTTTTTGGAATATACGTTATGTCAATATTTTATTAAACTATTTTTTTTGAAATAACTATAAATAAATAATTACAATATTATATTCATATATAATTCTAGAAAATACGACTAACTTTGTAGAGTTTTACTCTAAATAAGCAATCATGTTATTCTATTTAAAGATTTGAAATTTCTAACGATTATTTCATTTATATATTACATACTTGCATATATGTATCCAGTTTTATTGGTTCAAAAAACCGGTTCGACCGGTCTGACCAGTAAATTAAGCCCGGTCCAATTTTTTCCGAGTCGATAAGAATGATGATGTGATGCTGACATCATCACCGGTCCGACCGATTTGGACCGACGGTTCAACCCGGTTGGATCAAACCGAAGACTGACCGGTTCAATGTTCGGTCCGGCTTTTAAAACCTTGCCACATACGACAAAGCTTCATGTTAATAAAAATCATATTTTAGACTTTCTTCCTGAACGAAATTTCAATTTCACATATGAATAACAATAGTAGACACTCTCAAACCCGTATTGGCATATGCCAATATGATAATATGCTCACGTGAATCGTGAACATGTATTAGAATATAAAAAATCATTTATAAATAATTTAAAGAAATCAAATAATGGATAATAAAAGTGGAGGTGGGAATCGAAGAGATGTTACCTTGTCATGAGGCACCCATTTCCGCTAATGTTCCCCCATAAGACCCGCATATTCACAACACCAAGCACTAGCATCAAACTGCAAATGGTAGAAACTTTAACCCTCTTAACCATGAATCTGCCTCCTATGTGATTTTGTTGGGGATGGTAGTACTTGTAATAAGCATAAAGGATGTGACCTATACACTGAAATGGAAGCCTGGCATGTGTTTGATGGCATTTCGTGGCGCTTCACGCATTATTCTATATGTATAAGAGAATCCGATTTTTGGCAAAGCATACAGTAGAACAGATTGCACAGGAACAACAGAAAACAACTATAAATAATAAAGAAAACCCAGAAATCCTATAATAAAAGGAGAAAGAAAAATACCCATTTAAGAAAAAAAAGACCGCAAGATCGAGTTCGCCCCTCTGTCGCCATTTTCATCGTTGGTCGGGGTCACCATCACTCTAGCGGCCGCCACATCTCTTCGTCGATGTCGTCATCCACTCAAAAATCTCGTGAGCATTGCTCAATGGACGAGCATTCCAGACAGAGCTCCGTTGATGGGGTTGGTGTTTAGTTAAGACGAAAGAATCGAATGGCGGTGGTTGATGATGTGTTAATGAAGGAAGCATATATCCGCCCGCACGTGGCATCGATGTTAGGCGTATAACACGGCAGTATGGGAATGAGGGGCACATCCGTAACAATCCGATCCAAATATATTACTATTTAGTAAATAAAAAACAGTTATAATAAGATGTTACGATTGGAAATTCCTTGTGGAACAGTGCCATGAACAGTACCTACTCCACGGGGAATAAGATATAGTATGATGTTAGGTTTTTTTGTTGTGATCAATCTCATGATTTTTAACCCTCATATTGAAGTTCTCCATGTTAAAAATTCTTCCTGAATCTGTGTTTGATTTTTTTTTCATTTAAATTATCATCAATGGTACTTTGTCTTATATTTGACATACTATCTAGATCCACTTATTAACTTTGTGTTTTTCTACAATTCGATTTACATGAGAAATTTGATACTTCTTTTATAAATCATCTAAACGGATTATAAGGAATTATAACTACCTTTTCAGCATTGGAATAAAAATTGAAAGATGAAGTTTCAGGTATGTTGCTACTTGCAACACTTTTTGAGGGGTGGGAGACATTTTGAACTTCTCTCACCATCTCCAAATGTGACGGAGTTGTTTCCTTGGAGACTGCCAAGGTTGGTATTTTGAATGAATAGATGAAAAGAGACTCTTAATATTTTCATGGTTAGAGGTTGTTGTCGAAGAAAGTTGGGGGAGAACTAAATTCAGAAATGATAAAGGAAGATATTAAAGCAGAAGCAAGTCCATATTCAAATAGAATGATTTGGAGCATCAACATTACGGGGAAGAAAGGTCACATCACGAAATACCACTTCTGATTTAAAATGAAGAGATGAGAAGAGAATCTTAATATTCTTCTTCATGGTCAGAGGTTGTCGTCATAGAAAGTTGGGGGAGAAATAAGTTCAGAAATGATAAAGGAAGATACTAAAGCAGAAACCAAGTCCATATTCAAATACAAAGATTTAGAGAATCACTAATGCGAGGAAGAAAGGTCGCATCACGAAATATCGACCCCGATTTAAAAGAGAGAAAAGAGGAAAGAAGTAAGAAAAGATCGATACAATGAAAATGTCATTTTTGTCGCTTGGAATATGATTTTCCCATTATGTATGACATGAATATGGTGATTATAGCTAAAGATGACACTTGTTCGCTTATTGAGAGTGGTCCAGCTCTATACTTGACCTTTGTTTTTCACATATTACAGTTAATTTTGATGATTTTGACATTCTTACAATAGGTAAAAAGTTCCATGTTTAGTGTTATTAATAAGGATGACATCATTTTGTATATTGCTCCGAAGTAAAAGATGTGAGGGATGTTTTTGATATGAATCCAAAATTGAAACCTACAGGAAAGCTTGATGATGAAGGTTGTTACAGTCTATTTAGTGGTGGAGCACAATGAAAGCTTACCAAGGGTACTTCTCTTGTGGCTCAAGCAAAGAAATGCAGCAAAAACCTCAATATTTCGCAAGCATCATTTCCAACATTTTAGTGTGACACATCATTTAAATTCAACTAAGTTGTGCTATAAAGGAGGCTCAATCATGTGAGTAAGAATGGTATGTACACTTTGATCAAAAGGGATATTCTTCGACGGATGAAGAAAGAAAAGATGAAGAGTTGTGCTCATTGTATAGTAGAAAAGTAGTCGATAGTTACGTTCAAAACTCACACTCCATGAAGGCACAAATACTAAAGTTGGTTCATACATATTTTTATGATCCTATGAAGATTAGCTCTCTCTCTCAGTGGTACATTTTATACTATCACCTTTATTTATGATTTTTGGGCAATTATGGATTTATACCTTAAAGAGGAAGGATTAGGTTATTGGTGTTTTCATGTATTTTCATGCACTTGTAGAGAGGCACCCAAGTCAGAAATCAAAGTGCATACACAACAACAATGGTATAATATGTAGAGGAAAGGGAGCCTGTTGCGCAAAGTAGGCAAGCTCCCTGCGGCAGCGTTTCTGTCCGTTGGATGAAAATGGGATCTGCGGTTGGATGGCAAAACCCGAACGGTCTTTGTACTCTCGTCTCCCTGCCCCCGTGCTCTCTCCTCTTCCCCACCAGTCGGATTCCGCACCCCCATTTCCTCCAAACCTTCCTCTCCCTCCCTCCTCCCCCGCATGATCCTCGTTACCTAATCCAACACGCACGTCAGATCAACACGCTCTCGACCTTGTCACCGTTCGTCCTCCCTTGAGCGCGCAGCCGGACTCCGGTGGCGTGCCCCTCCCCTAGCAGTAGTGGTGTCCCTCCTCCCTCGTGTGCCCTCTCCTTTTTTACAATAACCTTGAGGTCGCTTTTTTTTAGCAGTAGTTTTTTTAATCTTGTGCTACTCTTATATTCTGCAATTGTAATCACACCCCTACCTTTTTTACAATAACCTTTAATTGTGCCTTTATATTCTTCCCGAATTCATAGTTCTGTCCTTTTTTTTAATTACATTCATGGCCCTTTTTTACCTTGACGGGAAGGTCGGAACTTTACATTTTGTAAGAACGTACGAAAAAAAAGTGTTATTGCAAAAAAAATGAAAAAAGTATTATTGCAAAAAAGAAAGGAGCGTGTATGTAATTGCAAAATCTCTGTCCAGAAAATACGTCGATATTTGAAGTGCCGGAGATAATCTAATACGAACACATATAGTAGAATTTGATAGAAACAAGGTTTTCTCTGCTGCTGCAGCTCGAACGACAAATCGAGATGGCGTATATACCCTAACTCAGATTTCATAGAGGACGTTTGCAAAGTGTATGTGTGCGCGCGCGCGTGTGTGCGTGTGCGTGTGCGTGTGTGCGTGTGTGCGTGTGCGTGCGTGTGCGTGTGTGTGCGCGCACGTGTGTGTGTGTGTCAAGGTGCATGTAATTGTATATGCATCGATGCTAAAAACACCCATTACATTTTATTTTTTTGAAAAAAATTATGTGGGATTTAGATCACCATATATCACCATGATTTCATTAAAAAATCAACTTAATTGGAGGCTTCTAACCCCTCCATCAAGATTGCAAAATTTTAACGGTCTCAGAATTGCTGAAATTGAGCTGTCCAGATGAACATGTTAAGAATGTCTGTTTTACATGAAATTTGAAATACATATTCCACTAATAATATCAAGTAAATCCCTTAAGGTTTTATTTTTAAAAAATAAAAGTTAATAGGTGTTTTTGGCACTGGTGCATATAAAGTTACATGCACCTTGGTGCAAGCTCCCC
Source organism: Ottelia alismoides (assembly GCA_037367405.1). NCBI lineage: Eukaryota > Viridiplantae > Streptophyta > Magnoliopsida > Alismatales > Hydrocharitaceae > Ottelia > Ottelia alismoides. The sequence goes on along the minus strand of JAZKJV010003806.1, from coordinate 165,810 downwards.
ATCCTCTCATATATATATAAGATTTTTATCCAATACGCACAGGGTCCATTAGCGTTTCGGTGAGCACAATTTGTAGGTCACACACGTGTATTACCAATTGAGTGGTTACCTATTTCGAAAGATATGTTTTTGGAAGGAGATTAATATGCAAAGCAATTTAACAATAAGTAGTATTCCAATTATATCGCGCTCTAAAAAATATGAAGAACATTTTGAAAAGAAAACATTCGAATCAATGATTTCTTGCAGAAAATCGAGATCCAAATACTCAGGTCAGGAATATATATACAATTAATCAAGTAAATGGTTCTTGCAAGATCAGTAATATCCAAACAACAGTTAGTAATTTACATTTATTTTATTATATGGTGCATAATTCAGTAATATATACACACTAGTCAAGTAAGTGTTTGTTGTGAAGTCAGTAAAATCATAACGAATGGTCAGTAATTTCTATATGTATTATTACTTTGAATAGAATTCAGTAATTTAGAGACTACTCATGTAAATGGTTGTTACGAGATCAGTAATATCCAAACAACGGTCAGTAATTTACATTCATTTTATTATATGGTGCAGAACTCGGTAATATATACACAATAGACAAGTAAGTCCTTGTTGTGAAGTCAGTAAAATCATAACAAATGGTCAGTAATTCCTATATGTTTTATTACTTTGAACGGAATTCGGTAATTTAGAGATGATACTAAAGTAATATATATAGTTATCAAGTAAATTCTGTTTGTGTTCAGTAATGTATATATCTATGTCTTATATCACATGTTCAGTAATATGTGTACGATTCTCAAGTAATAGATACTATGAGATCAGTAATAACAAAGTAATGGTCAGTAAGTCATGGGCATTGCTCAAGTAAGAAAATAACTATTTGTTAATGCAATGCACATTACATACACAATGATATTACTAATCATTTATTATGTTATTACTGATCTCACAACACACATTTACTTGACCATTTTATACATATTACTAAATTATGTACAATGTAACTATTTGGATATAAATTACCGATCATTGTCTTGATATTACCGATCTCACAACATGCATTTACTTGATCGAATTATATTTATTACTATCAGAGCGTTTGGATCTTAATCATCCGCGTGAAATCATTTATTTGAATCGTTTCTTTCCAAAACCGTCTTCCAATTTTTAAGGACGTTGTATAATAGGAAATATAAGATTTTTTTAAATATGTGGTGACCTATAATTAGAAATATAGTTATTGCTAATATACGTGTATGGCCCAGAATGGATGCTCACTAAACGTTAATGGGCACATGGCTCATTGGATAAGCCATATATATATATATATATAGGATAAAATGGGGTTGCCCCATGGGGGGAGCTAACTTGGCTCCCCCACGCCATTTCCCTCTCTTTTTTATTTTTATTTTCAAAATTTCTTCCGTGAATTTTCATCAATATATCCCTATATTACATCATTCAAATTTCATGTGAAACATAGACTCATACTGCCTCCATCCAGAAGGGTCATTTTTAGCAATTCTGTTACCGTTAAAAAATGACTGTCTGGATGGAGGTCGTACGATCTCTGCATCGCACGAAATTTTAATAGCATATTATAGCGATACAGTGATGAATATTCACGGAAGAAATTTTCAAATCCCTGGGGGAACTAACTTGGCTCCCCCTGTGCTATTTCGCCCAGTTTTTTTATTATTTTTTTAAAATTTCTTCCGTGAATATTCATCATTGTATCGTTATATTATGCTATTAAAATTTCTTGTGATATAGAGACTCGTACGACCTCCATCCAGACAATCATTTTTTAACGGTTTGAATGACATAATATAAGGATATATTGATGAAAATCCACGAAAGAAATTTCGAAAAAAAAAATAAAAAAGGGAGTGAAATGGTGCAGGGGAGCCAAGTTAGCTCCTTTCATTGGGGCAACCCCATTTTACCCATATATATATAGAGAGAGAGAGAGAGGATGGGGAGCTTGCACGAGGTGCATGTAATTTTACATGCACCGAAACTTATATCTTCCATATTTTTTTTATTTTTTTGAAAAATATCACTATGTATATTCATCTATATATACCTCCAATATGTTATTCGAATTTCGTCAGAAACAGAGACTCCTATACCCTACATCTAGAACAGGTCGATTACAGCAATTCTAAGACCGTTAAAATTACATGTTCTAGATGGAGGTCATAGGAGTCTCTGTTTCTGACGAAATTCGAATGACATATTGGAGGGATATATAGATGAATATACATGGTGATATTTTTAAAAAAAGTAAAAAAAAAGGAAGATATAAGCTCCGGTGCATGTAAAACTACATGCACCTTGGTGCAAGCTCCCCATCCTCTATATTATATATATATATAATATAGAGGATGGGGAGCTTACACCAAGGTGCATGTATATATATATATATATATATAGAGAGAGAGAGAGAGAGAGGATAGGGAGCTTGCAGTGTTGCACTAATGTGCATGTAATTTTACATGAACCGGAGCTTATATCTTCCATATTTTTTTACTTTTTTGAAAAATATCAACGTGTATATTCATCTATATATCCCTTCAATATGTCATTCGAATTTCGTCAGAAACAGAGACTCTTATGCCCTCCATATAGAACAGGTCGATTACAACAATTCTAAGACCGTTAAAATTACTTGTTCTAGATGGAGGTCATAGGAGTCTCTGTTTCTGACGAATTCGAATGACATATTAGAGGGATATATAGATGAATATACATGGTGGTAATTTTCAAAAAAAATAAAAAAATATGGAAGATATAAGCTCCGGTGCATGTAAAATTACATGCACCTTGGTGCAAGATCCCCACCTTCATATATATATATATATATATATATATATATATATATATATATATATATATATATATATATATATGAGGATGGGGAGCTTGCACCAAGGTGCATGTAACTTTACATGCACCGACGCTTATATCTTCCACATTTTTTTACTTTTTCGAAAAATACCACCATGTATATTCATCCATATATCCCTCCAATATGTCACTCGAATTTCGTCAGAAATAGAGACTCATATGACATCCATCCAAAACAGGTAATTTTAACGGTCTTAGAATTGTTGTAATCGACCCGTTCTAGATGGAGGTCATAGGAGTCTCTGTTTCTGACGAAATTCGAATGACATATTGGAGGGATATATGGGTGAATATACATGGTGGTATTTTTCGAAAAAATAAAAAAATATGGAAGATATAAACGTCGGTGCATGTAAAGTTACATGCACCCTGGTGCAAGCTCCCCATCCTCATATATATATATATATATATATAATATATATGGGGAAAATGGGGCTGCCCCCTAGGGGTAGCCAACATGGCTGCCCCCACCCTATTTTTCGTAAATTTTTTTATTTTTTTTGGAAAAATATCACTATGTATATTCATCCCTATATCCCTCCTATATGTCATTCGAATTTCGTTAGAAACAGGGACTCCTACGACATCCATCCAGATGTCATTTTTTAACGGTCGTAGGATTTTTTAAATCGACCCTGTCTGGATGGAGGTTGTACGAGTCTCTGTTTCTGACGAAATTCGAATGGTATATAGGAGGGATATAGGGATGAATATACATGATGATATTTTCAAAAAAATAAAAAAATTGCCCAAAAATGAGGCGGGGCAGCCATGTTGGCTGCCCTCAAGGGGCATCCCCATTAACCCCTATATATATGAGATTAATTGGGTTGCCCTCTTGTTGGCTGCCTCCGCACTATTTTCGATATTTTTTTATTTTTTTTCAAAAAATATCATCATGTATATTCATCCCTATATCCTTCCTATATGACATTCGAATTTCGTCAGAAACAGAGACACCTAGGGCCTCCATCCAGACAGACATTTTTTTACGGTAACAGGATTTTTTAAATCGACACCATCTCGATGGAGGCCATAGGAGTCTTTGTTTCTGACGAAATTCGAATGACATATAAGAGGAATATAAGGATGAATATGCATGGTGATATTTAAAAAAAAATAAAAAAAACAATAAAATAGGAGGGCGGGGCAGCCAACAAGCAGCCCCATTAAATCATATGAATATATATATGGGAAAATGGGGCTGCCCCCACCCTATTTTTCACCAAATTTTTTTATTTTTTGGAAAAATATCACCATGTATATTCATCCCTATATCCCTCATATATGTCATTGATGAGGCCAAAAATCAACGGGAGACTAAGGGAGATAAATATCACCGGTCGTTGCGACCTCAATCTCTCGAATCGGACTCAACAAGAAAACTAAGACCACCAAATAAGAGTAATCAGTCAAAAAGCCGAATAGCGGTCTCGCTATTTTATTTAACCTGATATAGCGATCAGGGTTGAACACAAGGAGCACGGATTGGCACGAGGCCTACGAAGTAGTCTAAAAATCAAAAATAAAGAAAAATAATATTTTTGGTGGATTTTATAATTTTTAAAATTTTTTGTATTTTAATTATGAATAAAATATAGAAAAAGCCAAAAAAGCACACTCAACAAATTATTTAACTCATCAAAACAAATCCAAAAATTGCAATAAAAATATTTTTGGGTTTTATAATTTTTTAAATGTTTTTGATAATTTTCTCAGAATTTTATGATTTTTACTTGATTTTATAAAAATGAAATAAGGCAAAAACATGAAGCTAATGTGCAGCCAGAATTGAAAGGCTATTCAAAAATATGAAAATAGCCTCTAAAAATCTGGAGACAATTTTTATAAAAACTAAAAATAAAGAGCTAACTAAAGAAAAAGAAATTGTATTTTTTAAATTTTTTTAGAATTTTTAATGATTTTCATAATGTTTTGGGGTTTTTCAATTTTTAGGTGTTTTATAAATCCAAATGCAGCAAAAATCGAACTGAAGCAAGAAGACAACAAAACTAACAGTAGCTAATTTTTTTAGAATTTTTGAATATCTTTTTAATATTTTTAATTGATTTTAAAATGTAGACAATAGCAAAAATAGAGGTTTTTGAAATTTTAAAAATAGAAAATCAAAGCAAAAATGTCCCCAAAAAATACTAAAATTTTTACACAGTGGCAGGGGCCACGTGTTCAAATTTTAGAAGATTTGGAGTCGATTTGATATTTTATTCAACCAATAGAAGAGGCATAGCACACATGGACCTAAGTGAAAGAAAAATAAGTTTCAGGGGCTCAAATGAAACACGTGCAGAAACTATAGGGGGCTCGGTGTAAATTCCACATAGAATTCAACACATGTTCCAATTCCAGTACGCACAGGGGTATATATGCAAATATCCAAAATAAAAGTTCAAATTATAACATTCATAAACCCCAAGCCCTGTACATGAAATTTTCCCAAAATCTCACGCAACGAAGCACGTGCACCACACACAGAGGGACGAAATTGCAAATACTAAAACTACCATGTCCAAAGTACAATTTTTCCAAAATAAAAACAACTACTACTAATAATTACAGGACTAAACTATAAACACTAAACTGAGAAAGGCCTAAGTGATATTTACCCCTTTATTCAAGATCCAACGGCTCGCAGGGGGGTCCTCTTCAGATCCGACGATGGAGGACGGTTGTACCCCTTCGGCGATGAACATCCTGGATGAGCTCCTCTGAAGATCGGACGGCTGCTAGACCTCCAGAGATGAATGGTTGTGATAGACCTGGAGCGAGGGACTCAATCGAACGGTTATGGAGGATCCACGAAGAACAGTTCGTCGGAGACTTTCTCTGGGCCAATACGCGCAATCGGGACCTCCTCCGTTGCTACTGAGGCAGGGGAAATCGAAGCTGGTGGTCGTCTGCAGCTATTGGGATGCTCCAATGGTGTCGGGAGCAGCTGGAGCGCTCCGACGATGAGGACGAGCTGGAGCACCTGTGCTCTGAGTAATCGGGCCTCCAGATGAAGCTCTTAAGCCTTCGTACCTACACAGGAAGGAAGAGGGGTCGGGGGCAAACTGTCTCAACCCGTTAGTGGGCGAAATGGGTGAACGGATGGGGCGATGCGTGGTTCTCCGGTGAGCGACGACGGAGGAGATCCAAAGGCCAGGTTCCGAGGCGAACCAGGGTGTGTGGATGGCCGAAGAACGTGGAGAGAAGACTCGTGGAGATGTATGTGTGGTCGGATGGGGAAATCGATGATCGGATGGTCGAGAATCGGTCGGAGAAGGCCGGTGGCCTGAAACCTAAGAATCGAAAATCAAACTAGGCTACTGGGTATCAAGGCTACCTGATGATCGGAAGCGTCTGTGGTGGAGATGCTGAGTTTCCTACGGTCTTTGCCTCGATGGAGGGACACCTCCAGAGGCTTGGGCTCGCCGGTGGAGGAGCGCGGCGACGGGTATCGCCGGATATGAGGCTACCGGCCTTGGTCCTCGCTGCAATCGATCCCTCTCGCTTGATGTCACTCAAGGAGGAGGAAGGGAGGTCCTGGGAACCGAAGGGGATGGCCAAAGATGAATCAAATTGCGGCTCCATGTGAAGTTTTATACTTGCAGGGGTCCGAAAAGGTTGGAGTCGGGCGTGCAAATGATGCACAGACCCCTAGCATAGATGGTGCGCATGGATCATGGATCTCTGCTCTATAATCGGGGCACGGGGTTTGAGGAAATGGTTGACGGATCAGCTCAGCAAAATTTGGAGAAGTCGGGTCGAGAACCAGATCCGGGAAGGATGTGGTCCAGGGGGGAGAGTTGACCGGGGGTCAACAATCCCCCGTGGACCAATGAGAAAATTCCAGCCTTGAAATTATTTGAAAATTCAAAATAAAATAGAAAAAGATTTTATTTCAAAATATTTACAACATGAAAAATGTTTCTTATTTTTCAAATTATTTTTTAGTGATTTTTATTTATTTATTTGAAAAACTATTAATGTATATACATAATATAATAATATATACAGGTATAAATACCTATGTATTTTTAAATTTTATTTTTATTAGTTTATTTTTGTACAATTACCCCAATTTTATATTTTATTTATTTACAACATAACTGAGACGCCACGTGGCAAGTGGGCGAAGGACTACCGTCGAATATGTGCCTGTTCATTGGTATTTTGCAGTTCTTCCCTAAATAATTTGTATTTTAATATTAGGTCTACAAACTTTCCTTTGCTGTTTAAAAACTATTGTACTTTTTGCATATCGACCCTCGAGCTTTCCATAATTGCAGTCACACCCTTGCCAGCGAGGCGCACGTGCGAGAGCACGTGTGCTTGGCTATTTTGCAAGCAAGGACATGTCCTTTGTTGTATTTCTAAATATCCCTGAAACATTTTAATGCAGTTATAATATTTTTTGTAAGTTTTCATTCCAACCCTTTATTTTTTGATAATTACCAAAAGGTCCCTACCAGGCACGTGATTGTCACGGGAAATTGTGGAAAATTTATAGGGATACGCTTGCGGGATATAAAATATTTTTTTATTGATTTTATTATTTATTTACAAGGGTAAAATAAATGGGTCTTTTATTCTTATATATATGGTATATGTACAATGAAGAGAGAGAATTTATTTTCTTTTTGTTTTTATTTAATTTTTCTGATTTTTATTTTATTTTTAAAAATATATATAAATTGATAAAAACCCATTTTTATTTTTTATGAAAATAAAATATAATATCTACAAGAAGGAGTATGTACATGGTGAATGGCCCTATCTCTCTCTACTTGTTTTCTTTTGCGGTCAGGCCAATGATTGGCCCTCCCTAGGGTTTGGGTCACTCAATATTTATTCTAAATATTTCCCTCTTTTTCTTTATTTCTTTATTCTTTTATTTTTTACACAAAAACATGCTAATTATTGGTATTTGCACAATGCATGCAACTTGGTAAATTATTGTATTTACAAACATATACATGGTGTTTTACAAAGATTTTTAGCTAAAATAAAAGAATAAAGAGTGATGAATGAGGATTCATCACTCCCTTATACTTTATTTTTGCTAGTCCCTTAGCAAACACTTATTTGAAAAAGAAGTGAAAAAGAGAAAAGAAAAGAAAAAGAAGGGAAAATGAATCAATGCTGATTATTAAACTTGCCTTCATTAAATTAAAGTATGGAGCTTAGTCAGATCTTTGGATTATTAATTTGTCGAAACCTTATTTAGACTTAGGTTTAAAACTTAACAGCCTCTAAGTTCCACTAATCTATAGTCAAGACTCCTCAATAATCCAGATCAGAACAAGTCTACATACACAAACCCTGAAGACCATGAATCTTTTCTTGTACTGTGTAAGTGAGGTATAGCTCTCCACCTTAGAAGTAGCAAAGTGATAACCCTCCCCAACAAGGTAACTCTAATACCCTAGTCGGGAAACTCTTTCCTCGAGGAGCGGCGTATTCCCTTCTAAGTTCAAGTTCAGCCGACTCAAGAAGAGGAGGAAGAAGAGAATGGACCATGGCCAGTGTAGCCATGTATCCTTGGGAGCTCAACCAGTGTAGCTAAGTCTCTCTGCTGCAAGCTTCATAAGATGGAACATGGATACCATAAGCTTTGCTTTATTCCACTTTATACACTCCGGTGGGATTATCATTTTTTCTCAGACCCATCACTTTTTTTGGAGTTATTTTCTTTTTGCATTTTTTAATGATGTGCATATATACAACATATCTACCTGTGCAGCATATGTACAGAAGGAGTTTTTCCTCTTGAGCCAGTAGACTATCCCTCTTTTGAAACATTATTGCAACCCACAACTCCTGTCGTTAGACCTCATGGCGACCAGACCAAGTTGAGACGCACTTCCTTCACTATAAGAAGAAGAGAGGTTCCGCCTAGAAGTATTACCCTCATATGCTACCCCAAGTCAAAGAAGACTGCCTCCTCACCACCTCATCAATAGAGAGCTCGGTGTAAAGTGTTGGTCCAAGTAAAGTCATTGTCTATAAGAGTCATGTGTGTGTTGTTAAGTGCTCTACTTAAGCTCATCGAGAGGACATATGATCATAGCCTGGTGGACTCAAAGAATTAATTCACCATGGACCTGAAAAGTCTTAACCTTAAGCCCTATAAGGTTCCTCTTAGAATTAGGTGGATTAAGATCTTAACCAAGCTCCATTTTTCAATTTAATTCCAGGTGAGTTTAAATGTCAACTATGATTCAGGAAAAACTATACAAGTATTTACAAAGATGCAATTTTTACAAATTTTTTACAAATATGCAAAATTTTTAAAAATGTTTTGAAAACAAGGATGTATGCATGAATGCAAGTTTTGCAAAATATTTACACAAATTTACACAAGGTTTTTGCAAACTTTTTGTTTTTCAAAATATTTTACAAAAATTTTGTACTATATACATAATTTTGACATGAAAATATTTACAAACTATTTACACAAAAGATTTTTACAAACATTTTTACAAAAATAATTTTGTACATAGCTATGTATGTGCAAGAAAGAATTTTATTTACAAGGAAAATTTTTAATTTTTATGGATTTTAAGGGTTTTAGCCATTTTTATTTATTAACACACTCACACAAAGTACGAGTTATGGCTAAAGTATATATGAAATATAGGACGCCCTCCTATACTTAGCTCGAACAATGTCCTCAAAGTGAATCGAGAGTGATGAAGAATACATAACTCGTGCTTAGTATAGGGTAGTGAAAAGAAAGGCTATATACAAAGACGAATGAAAGAATAGAAATGAAAAAGTATCTCGGGGTTTCCCCCTATACTTAGGATCAAGTAATCCTAAGTATAGCAGGTTGTACGCAAAGGGAAATCCGAGTGGAGAATGTACCGGGTCTACCTCCCCTATACTTAGGTAAAATATCCTTAAGTATAGGCAACAAAACAGAGGTAGAAATGAATCAAAAGAAAATCAAAAGTCTCACACCGCCCCTATACTTAGGGTAAAGTGCACCCTAAGTATAGCAAAATCAACGATGCAAATGGGGTGTTGGACTGAAGAATAGTGTGATATGGACATCTGGATATATACAAGTCGGGAGAACAATGATAATCAGGCGTGAGATGCAATAGATGTGAGTCAAGAGACCACATCTCACGCAAAGTGAATAGGGGCAACGTCAACGACCAGCGACTCATGATCAAGATATGGTTTGAGCCGCTGCCCGTTAACACGAAAGGTACTCTCAGATGACAACTCAGATATATCGATGCTTCCATTGTCGTGTACCTTTCTGACCAGATAGGGTCCCTTCCATTTGCTCTGCAACTTCCCTGGAAATAATCTCAACCTAGCATCGAACAACCATACTCGATGTCCTGGCTCAAACTATTTGTGGCTGATATGAGAATCATGCCACTCCTTCACTCTCTCCTTATACTGAAGGCTACTCGAAAAGGCTGTATCACGAAGCTCCTTCAGGGCTGCTAACTCTGCCCTCCTCTGATCTCCTACACTCACTGGATCCATAAGAATATCTGTGACTGCCCAAAGTGACCTATGTCTCAGCTCAACAGGTAAATGGCAGAGCTTGCCATAAACAAGATGAAAGGGAGATGTACCCAAAGGCGTCTTGAAGGACATCCGATATGCCCACAAGACCGAGTCCAAAAGTTGTGACCAATCCTTTCGGTCAGGGCAGACGACCTTCTGCAGAATAGTCTTGATCTCCTTGTTCGACACTTCAGCAAGACCATTGGTCTGAGGATGTAGCTACTCAGTGGTCTATGCTGAACTCGATATCAAGGGCCTTTACCTTGTCGTTGACGAAATGAGACCCCCCGTCAGATATCAAAACTCTAGGCACCCTGAACCGTGAAATGATATTCTTCCTCAAAAATCAGCAAACAGTCCTAGCATCTGCGGTTCGGGCGGGGATGGCCTCAACACAACGACTAACTGATGAATCTGTGATTCATCACTCTTAAAGTTGAAAATAGAGCCTTGTTCCCAAGTATTTAGCAGCATATTTCCCTTTATCTTGCATAAATAGCATTCATGCATAAATTCACAATACATGCATTTTAGCATTCATATTTGCATTAAACAAGAAGCCAATTCATTTGTAAAATCACATGTAAAATATCCTCCAATAATTCACCTATTTATTTGTATTTTTATCCCCTCTAAAATCCAATAACACCTTCCTTATAATGTGTACATTATTAGTTAATAATATAAGGAAGAAGGCCAAAATTCCTATCTTGTAAAATACCCAATAAAGCCCCAAACCCCCTGGACCTTAGAATGCCAATATCCCTCTTTTACAAACTTCGAATTAGGTATACTCACCTTCAAATTAATACACATCCAGAGACCTTTAAAATGAGACTAATTTCATTCAATTCGGAGCTCGTATGCAAAACTTTGGTTCTTGGGCCCCTGTGTATACTATGTGTATTTATATCATATTTGACCTCATCTCCATTTTTGATAAATATAAAACTTGTAGATCTCATCAAGATCTACAACTTTCATGTTTTGAGTTTTTCCAAATTCAGCCTCCTTCTCTCTCTAAATTCACTTTCTTTCTCGGCCACTTAGAGTAGGCGATGTGGCGCTCTCAGATTGAGCCACGCGACCCGCTTCTTTGCGCGCCACACGCCCAGCCTTCCCCGCCGTCCGATCGCTCGCCCCCTCTAGTGATCTGGGTCGCTCATCATCGTAGTGATTTTTAGCCGCCCGATCAAACCTCTGATCTCATCTGGACCGCTCGCCAGTGCCGCGCCCTCCTTGCACCATGTGGCAACGCCTACGCCCTCCGATCTTAGCTAGATACTCCTTATCCTGACCATCCATCACGCAACGCCTCTCGACCTTTCGATCAGACCCTAGGGCTTCATCTTTGTCGCACGATAGCGCCTCGATCTGTGCCTGTCATGTGATGCGCCCTGTGCCCTTGATCTTGCTCCGTCGATCTAATCCCCACCTTCCGTTTCCACCCCTCTCCTGACCGTTGGATCGCTCGATCCAACGGTCGATACTTCATCGTCTACCTCCCGCACACCCCGCACCCCATGTCATCCACCGTGCGCAAGGGGCCGCCCCCTTTCTATTTTGGGCGCCACGGCGACCACCATCTCCGCCCCCTAGCACTACCACTACACAACCCACTCTTCCCTCATCCTCACCAATCCCCTCGTTCGCCATGAACGCCCTCAACCTCGCTCCACGATGCCCACCATCCCCACCTCCTCGCTACCTATGCTGTCACCTTCATCCTATAAATAAATCGCCTGCGTCCACCTTCACTCCTATCCTCCATCACTGAGAGAATCTCCAAGCTCCCACCTTCAAGTTGGTGACAGCAATTTGACGTGACAACGAGCGACGATCGAGATCCACCTTCGGCGAGATCCACGGCCCTCCACCGTCGTGCCGCAGCCTGCTCCGCGAGCTGCACGAGCTCGGGATACTACTGGCCCTTGAGCGAAGACCTGGAAGCTCTCATCCAAGCTTCGGACCCCATAGACACCTCCATCTCCCCTCCGTTCTTCTTCTTATTTTTCTTTCTTCTTCTCTGATTTTATTCGTCGTCTTCCCTTCACTTTCTGCTCCGCTGAGCAACCACCGAGCTTCCCCTCGAAGCTCTGATCTTCACGCCATACTCCATTCACCCCGACGACGCACTCCACTTCCCGCCGACGCCTGCTCCGTGACGACACAAAAACCCGAGCGACTAAGGTAAAGGTATCTAGATAGGTCGTTGCGACCTCAACCACTCGGATGTGTCAATCAAGAAAAAAAATCAGACCACTCGAAACAAATAAAATCAATCAAGCACTAAAATAGCGGTCTAGCTATGAGTTTAACCTGGTATAGCACCCAGGGTCAAACTCGAGGAGCACGGGTTGGCCAAAGGCCTACGAAGTAGAAAAAATGAAATAAAATAAAGACAAAATATTTTTAGTGATTTTTAATGATGTTTATATTTTTTTTGGATTTTTAATATGTGGAGAAAATAAAAGAAACAAAAACAAGCACACTTAAGCAAATTATTTAATGCATCAAAAATCAAGCAAAATATTTTTATGTTTTTAATGTTTTTTAGTGTTTTTGGTTAATTTTTGATAATTTTCTGATGTATATTTTATTTTCTAAAAATCAAACAGTAGCAAAGAAACAAGGTACTGTCCAGCCAAGCCTAAAGTCCCTAGATAAAATATCTAAGAACCTCAAAAGGGCCTGGAGGTATTTTTTCTGTAAACTAGGTAAAACAAGGAAAATTTGAGTACCAAAATTATTGTTTTTGGGTTTTTAGATTATTTAATAGAATTTTTATGGGTTTTTAGGTGTTTTTAAGTTTTTATGGTTTTTAAGCAGTGAAAAATAGCCAAAATTGGCTAGAAAATAAAGGAACACAAAATAAACAGTACCTAATTTTTATAGAATTTTTGAGGGGGTTTTTATATTTTTTTTGGGGTTTTTAAAACTAGACAGTGGCTGAAATGATGGTTTTTGAATTTTTAAAAATAACAAATAAACTCAAAATGTCCTCAAAAATTCTCAAAATCCTACAACATGGCAGGAGCCATGTGTCAAATTTTTATCGAATTTGGAGGTGATTTGATATTTTATTCAAAATCACAAGAGGGCACTGTGCACAGGGACTGAAGTGCAAATACCCTAAGTTCTGGGGTCCCGGTGCAAAATACCCAGCAAGTCATGCGCGCGGCGCGTGCCTGGGGCACTCAGGGACCTCTTTGTAATGAAAATAAGGTCCGGGGACTACTTGGTAACACGTACCAAAAGTCCGGGGACCTCAGATGCAAATTACCCTAAAATAAGCGCACATGCGCAATTACAACATTCACAGGGGCATAGATGCAAATACTCAAAAGTTTTCATTCATTTATAAACCTCCAGAACTACAGGGAATAGGTTTGCAAATAACCCAAACATACACGTGACGAAGCACGTGGCTCACACAAACAGGGGCATAAATGCAAATAAACTAAAGTACGAGGTCCAATGTGCAAATAACCCCTAAACTAAACAACTTGCTAAAATATTTACAGGACTAAAGCTAAATAAAAACAAGAGCTGGGCCTAAGGGTAATTTACCCTTTATTAAGCGGGGCCGTCGGATGCGCTCCACGTGGCTGATCTGACGGGTACGGCTGGTGGGCGCTCCAGATGGCGTCTCCTCAGATCGGACGCTCAAGACAACTCCGCAGATGGACGGCTCAGATCACACCTGGGGCGAGGAGGCACTATCAACGGTCCGGGAGGTTCCAGGAAGAACTGGTCACCGGCGACTTTCGCCGGCCTCGTGCGAGCGCTGTGGTCCTCGTCTGCCGCTCCTGGAGATCGGAGAAGCTCCGCACTGAAGCTCCGCGGCTGATGGTAGGCTCTGATGACCCAGCCGAGCCCTGGAGGGCTCCGGCGAGGTCGCGGAGGAGAAGCTCCTGTATGAATGTCGGGAGGCCTCAGATAGCCTCCTCTGGTCCTGCAAAAAGGCTCAGAAGCTTCACGGGTCGAGGGCAAAATGCCTCGACCCGGTTAGGTGTCGTGGAGGTGGTCTGTGCGTCGGTGCGGACGAACCCCGGCGAAGCGACGGCGAGGGGATTTGAATCCCAGCTCCTGTGCGAGCTGGGTTGAATGGAGGGGCGGAGAAGATGCGCGGAGGGAAGGCGGAGATGGATTGGATTCCGATGATCGAATGGGTGCGCGAGGTGGTCGGAATCGACGAAGAACGGGGACGGAGCGATTTGGGGCAAGATGGAAATTAGACTAAATAGAGGAGCGAAGGGTCTACCTGGGTGGTCGAGGAGACTATGCTGGAGCTGGGGGAGCTCCTGGTCGTGGCCTCAAGGGTCGTCTCGGCCCGAGGCTCGAGCTCCTGCTCTGGGCGGAGCACGGCGGTGCTGACTCGCCGGATCAGTGGTATCCGGCCCCTCTCCTCGCTGCGACGGCACCTGGAGCGAGCTGTCACTCACGCTCGGGCACTGGAGCTCACTGGGGGTGGAACGGATTAGCCAAAGATGCCGATTGGAGGTGGCGGAGCTCGAGATATATATGGGTGCAGACCCGACTAGGGCTGGTCGGGTAGGGCAGCATGGAGCGCGGACCCCGATGCAATCCCCGGGCGTTGGTCTCGGATGCAAGAAGAAGAAATAGGACCCGGGGTTTGCGCAAATGGCGGGCGGATCAGGCATGGAAAAATCGGAGAAATCGGGTCGACAGCCTGATCCGCGAGAGAAGAGGGTCCGCGGGGGGAGTTGACCGGGGGTCAATATTCCTCGTGGACCAATGGGAAACTACCACGTATTTTATTTTTGTTTATTTATTTTAGGCTAGATAACGGTGGAATTAGCAAAAACTTAAAACATAAAATATTTTTATTTTATTTTTTTTCTATTTTTTGGTGATTTTTAATTAATTTTTGGAAATAAAAATGAGGTATTTACACTATGTAGCTATATATAGGTATATGTACATTAGGTAGATTTTTGATTTTTGATTTTTAATTATTATTTTTGTACAATTTTATTCCTATTTTATATTTTATTTATTTATAGAATAAAATGAGGAATAAAAGGGTATTTTTATTTGTTTTTATTATTTATATACATAAATAGTTATGTACAACTATATACATGGCATATGTACAATATATTTTTGTTATTTTAATTTTGTTATTTCTATTTGATTTTTGTTTTGATTCTTTTTATTTTATGTATTTACAATATATAACATAGAATATTTACAAAAAGATTAGAAAATAATTTTATTTATTTATAAGGTTAAATAAAGAAGCATGGTCTATGTACATGGTGAAAGGGTATTTTTTTGATCTTTTTAGTTTTCAAATTTTTATTTTGTTTTTTTAATATTCTCTAAATATGTACAAATATGTACAAGCATATTTTTGGGTGAGGAAAAGATAATTTTATTTATTTATATAGATATTTACACATGAGCCCCTATCTCCCTCTACTTTGGCTTTTATGCGGTCAGGCCCATGCTGAGCCCTCCCTTGGGTTAGGTTGCTCAATATTTATTCTAAATATTTCCCTCTTTTTCTTTTTAATCTTTATTCTTTTATTTTTGCACAAAAACATGCTAATTATAAGTTTTACACAATGCATGCTTTTGCTAATTATTCCTATTTACAAATATCTACATGCATTTGCATAGGTTTTTGTAGCTAAAATATAAGAATAAAGAGTGATGAATGGGTATTCATCACCCCCCTATACTATACTTTGCTAGTCCCTTAGCAAACACTTATTTGAAAAAGAAGTGAAAAAGAAAGAAGGAAAAGAAAAAGAAAAAAGAGGAGGTACATGGATCAAGGTTGATTATTAAACTTGCCTTCATTAAATTGAGGTATGGAGCTCAATCAGATCTTTGGATTATTAATGTGTCGGAACCTTATTTAGACTTAGCTTAAAACCTAACAGCCTCTAGGTTCCACTAATTTATAACCAAGACTCCTCAATGCTCCAGATCAGAACAAGTCATCAATCACAAACCCTGAAGACCATGAATCTTTTCTTGTCCTGTGAAAGTGAGGTCTAAGCTCTCCACCTCAGAAATGGCAACTTGACAACCCTCCCTAACAAGGTAACTCTATGACCTCAATCTGGCCACTCTTTCCTCGAGGAGCGGGGTATTCCCTTCTAAGTTCAAGTACAACCGGCTCAAGAAGAGGGGGAAGAAGAGAATGGGTCAAGGCCAGTGTAGCTAAGTACCCTCGGGAGCTTGACCAGTGTAGCCAAGTCTCCCTGCTGCAAGCTACAACAGGTGGATCATGAAACCAAGCTTTGCTTATTGCACTTATATACATACTCCGGTGGGATTATCATTTTCTCTCAGACACACCACTTTTTTGGAGTTCTTTTCTTTTTGCACACATTTTTTTTGAGTGCATCTGTACAACATATACATGTGCAGCATATATACAAGGAGTTTTTCCTCTTGAGCCAGTAGACTATCCCTCTTTTGAAGCTTTATTGCAACCCACAACTCCCGTCGTTAGACCTCATGGCAACCAGACCAAGTTGAGACGCACTTCCTTCACTATAAGAAGAAGAGAGGTTCCGCCTAGAAGTACTACCCTCATATGCTACCCCAAGCCAAGGAAGACTGCCTCCTCACCACCTCATCCGTAGAGAGCTCGGTGCATAGTGCTGGTGTCCAAGTAAAGCCATAATCTATATGAGTCATGTGTTGTTGTTAAATGCTCTACTTAGGCTCATTGAGATGACATGTGATCATAGCCTAGTGGACTCAAAGAATTAAGTCACCATGGACCTGAAAAGCCTTAAACCTAAGTCCTATAAGGTTCCTCTTAGAAATTAGGTGGATTAAGATATTAATCAAGCTCCATTTCTCAATTTGATTCCAGGCTAGTTTAAATGTCAACTATCATCCAGAAAAACTATATACATATGTACAAAAAGATGCTTATTTACACAATATTTTACAATCATGCAAAATTTTTGAAAAATGTTTTGAAATCATGAATGATGATGCATGAAGTGCAAGTTTTGCAAAAAGTTATTTACACACATTTACACAAGATTTTTGCAAACTTTTTGATTTTCAAAACATTTTGGAAAAATTTTGTACTATATACATAATTTTGATACAAAAATAATTACACAAGCTTTACACAAAAGATTTTTGAAATCATTTTTACAAAAATAATTTGTACACTAGCTATATATGTGCAAATAAAAGAAGATTATGTACATGAAAAATTTTTAATTTTTGTGATTTGTAGCCATTTTTATTTATTAACACACTCACACAAAGTACGAGTTATGGCTAAAGTATATATGAAATATATACACACCCCCCTATACTTAGCTCGAACGATGTCCTCGGAGTTAAGAGTGATGAAGAAGACATAACTCGTGCTATGTATAGGGAAGTGAAAAGAAAGGCTATACAAAAGGAAATGAAAAGTCAAAAGGGACTGAGGTCTCCCCCCTATACTTAGGATCAAGTAATCCTAAGTATAGCAGGCTGTATACTAAGGGATGACCTGAGTGCAGAATGTACAGGGTCTACCCCCCCTATACTTAGGGTGAAATATCCCTAAGTATAGGCAGCAAAACAGGGGTAAACGGAAACAAAAGAAATACCCGAAAGGTCTCACATCCCCCCTATACTTAGGGTAAAGTGCACCCTAAGTATAGCATAATCACAAGATGGAGAAAGGGATGTGAGACTAAAGAATGTGATGATATGGACATCTGGATCTATATACAGCGGAAGATCAGTGAAACTCAGGCGTGAGATGCATTAGATGTGAGTCAAAGACCACATCTCACGCAAAATGAATAGGGGCAAGATCAACGACCCGCGGCTCATGATCTAGAAATGGCTTGAGCCGCTGGCCGTTCACTCGGAAGGTACTCTCAGAAGACAACTCCGATATGTCGATGCTACCGTTGTCGTGTACCTTCCTAACCAGATAAGGTCCTTTCCATTTGCTCTGTAGCTTCCCTGGAAATAATCTAAGCCTCGCATCAAACAGCCATACTCTCTGTCCATTCTCAAAATGTTTGTGGCTGATATGAGAATCATGCCACTCCTTGACTTTCTCCTTATAATGTAGGCTGCTTTAGAAAGCTGCATCTCTAAGCTCCTCCAGGGCAGCTAGCTCTGCCCTTCTCTGGTCTCCCATACCATCTGGATCCATGATAATGTCTGTAACTGCCCAAAGTGACTTGTGCCTCAGCTCAACAGGTAAATGGCATGGCTTGCCGTACACGAGGCGAAAGGGAGACGTGCCCAAAGGTGTCTTGAAAGACGTCCTATATGCCCACAAGACCGAGTCCAAAAGCTGTGACCAATCCTTTCGGTCAGGGCGGACGACTTTCTGCAGAATAGTCTTGATCTCCCTATTCGACACTTCGGCCAGACCATTCGTCTGTGGATGGTAAGGTGTAGCAACACGATGGTCTATGCCGAACTCGCTAGCAAGTGCCTTTACCTGGTCGTTGATGAAGTGAGATCCCCCATCAGAAATCAGAACTCGTAGAACCCCGAACCGCGTGATGATGTGCTTCCTCAAAAATCTGCAAACTGTCCTCGCATCAGCGGCTCGGGCGGGGATAGCCTCCACCCAACGACTCACATAATCAACAGCCAACAGAATGTACTCAAATCCCTGACTTTTAGGGAATGGACCCATGAAATCGATGCCCCATGCGTCAAAAACCTCACAGAAGTGAATGGGCTGCATCGGCATCATATCACGCTGTCCACAAGTGCCCATCCTCTGACAGTCAGTACACCTCTTCACGAACTCATCTGAGTCCTTGAAGAGGGTAGGCCACCACAAGCCGGATTGGAGCACTTTCTGTGCCGTTCTCCTCCCAGAATGATGTCCTCCTGCCTCAAGCTTGTGGCAGTAAGTGAGGACGCTATGGTGTTCCTCCTGAGGAATACACCGACGCCAGACGCTATCCCCTCCTTCGTGGTAAAGGATGGGATCCTCCCAATGGTAGGACTTGGCCTTCGCAAGGAAGGTCTCAAGTCTCTGTCTGGGCCAATCTTGTGGGACTTTCCCAACAACGAGAAAGTTCACAATATCGGCGTACCATGGAAGTGAGGCGATAGCAAGGATCGCCTCATCTGGGAAGGTATCTCTAATAGGGTCAATCTGCTCAGAATCCTCAGGCTGCTCTAGTCGGGAGAGATGATCCGCCACCACATTCTTGACTCCAGGCTTATCCTTAATCTCAATATCGAACTCCTGGAGTAGAAGGATCCATCTAGTCAGTCTGGCCTTGGCATCCTTCTTTGCCATGAGGTACCTGATGGCGGTGTGATCTGTAAACAAAGTCACTCTAGATCCAATGATATACGATCTGAACTTATCCAGGGCAAACACTACGGCTAGCATCTCCTTCTCTGTGACCGTGTAATTTCGCTGGGCGGAATCCAATGTGCGGCTAGCGTAGTGTATAGCAAATGGAACTCCATCCCTCCTCTGTCCCAGCACTGCCCCTACGGCAAAATCGGAGGCGTCTATCATGATCTCGAATGGGAGAGACCAATCAGGCGGCTGGAGGACAGGAGCCTCAATGACACACTGCTGGAGAGTAGCAAACGACGAAAGACACTTGTCATCGACAAGGAACTCGGTGTCTTTCGTCAAGAGGTCGGTCAACGGTCGGGCAATCCTGCTGAAATCCTGAATGAATCTCCTATAAAATCCAACGTGCCCCAGAAATGACCGTAACTGCCTCAGATTGGACGGCGGTGCGAGTTTCCTAATGACATCAACCTTGGCCGGATCAACCTCCATGCCCCTGTTGGAGATGATGTGGCCAAGCACCGTCCCTTGAGTCACCATGAAGTGACTCTTCTCCCAAGATAGCACCAAATGATACTCAATACATCGCTGGAGTACTCGATCTAGGCAGTCAAGACAAGAATCGAATCTGTCACCGTAGATCGAGAAATCATCCATGAAGACCTCCAAGCACTCCCCTACCATGTCCGAGAAGATCGACAGCATGCACCTCTGAAAAGTTGCAGGGGCATTGCATAGCCCAAATGGCATGCGTCGAAAAGCATAAGTGCCGAAGGGACAGGTAAAGGTGGTCTTCTCCTGGTCCTCAGGAGCGATGGCCACTTGGTTGTAGCCCGAGTACCCATCCAGGAAGCAATAATGGCTCTTCCCTGCCAGTCTCTCAATGATCTGATCAATAAAAGGCAGGGGGAAATGGTCCTTCTTGGTGGCTTGGTTGAGTCTCCTGTAGTCAACACAAACCCTCCAAGAGGTGGGTACTCGTGTAGCAATCTCCTCTCCCGACTCACTGATCACAGTCGTGATGCCCGTCTTCTTGGGCACCACATGCAAGGGGCTGACCCACTTGGAGTCGGAAATGGGATAAATAAAATCTGCACTCCACCATTTCGATATTTCCTCCATCACGACCTCTCGTAGGTTGGGGTTCAGTCGCCGCTGGAATTCACGCGACGGCTTCGCCCCTTCCTCGAGATAGATATGGTGGGAGCACACCGATGGACTAATCCCATGGAGATCTGCTACGCTCCATCCGATTGCCTTGCGGTTCTTTTCAAGAACCCCCATCAAACGGGATTCCTGCTCTCCAGTCAACTCGGCGGAGATGATGACTGGGTACATCTCTGGCTCGCCCGCAAGGAATCGATACTTCAGCGAAGTAGGGAGCAGCTTCAGCTCTGGAATGCTGGGTGCTGGCAAATCTGGCTACGGAAGAAACTGAGTGAAAGCTGCTAAATCGGCCAAATCTGCCTGTGAAAGTGAAAGCGTACTCTCGCAAACTGGATCGGGAGAAGGCTGCTCAACTGCACTGTCTCTGGTCTACTCTGCATCTACCTCCTCCTCTATAGGCTCAGGTGAACTCAGGTCTGGCATCTGATCATCACAATCGGCCCAATCAGACTCTGAATCCGAGGGATCTGTATCAACCGTGGTGGTATCAGTACCACCGGAAAACAAGGTGGCCTCAGCACCACCATCACTAATCATCGTGCTGCGATCAAGGACCGGCTCTGCTGCCTCAATGGTATCCTGAACCAGGTCTGTGCTCTCCAGACTCTCCTCTGTTGTCGTCTCTGCATCAGCTGTATCTGAAAGTGAGAGGATGGTCTGTGTCTCAAGATCTGCCCAAGCTGCCTCATCATCTGTGATCACAAAGTCACAGTCCTGGTGGATGTCTGGCTCTGCGTCTGTCAGCTGCTCTGTATCTGTAGTAGCCTCTGAGCGTGCTCTATCTCTAGCTCTGTAGTCCTCGACCGTCTCTATTTGTATACTCTCGCCCTCGACGCGAAAGTACACCTTCCCGCTATCATGATCAGTCACCGCCTTGGCTGTGGCCAAGAACGGACGACCAAGGATGATGGGGGTATCGGTCACTGACTCAGGGATCTCCATGTCCAACACTACGAAGTCCACGGGGAATTTCAGGCCCTGAATCGTGACAATAACGTCTCGTAATAACCCCCTCGGCCTCTTGACGGATCGATCAGCGAACTGAAGGACTGTCCTGCTCTGTCGAAGAGTGCCCAACTCAAAGCGGTCAAGAAGGGCTGCCGGAAGAAGGTTGATCGACGATCCGCTATCTAGAAGAGTACGGTCGAACCTCTGCTCACTGATCTGGCATCTGACATACGGGGCCCCTAAATCTGGCCTCTTGGTTGGCAGGCGGTTCTGGATCGCAAAACACGTGGCTTTGGTCAGCACATGGATCTCGGAAGTGTGGTTCCTCCTCCTCCTCCTGACTGTAGTCCTCTCTCTCAAAGATCGCTGGAGAAGGGGGATGTGCTGCAAAGCCTCCTGGAGGGTCAGCTGGATATGGAATCGATCGATCATGCTCTGGCTGAACTCCTCAAGCACTCTCTTTTTTGGATCATTTTTCTTCCCCTTCCCCATCTGAAGGGCTCTAGGGAAGGGGATCACAGGGTCCTTCTCAGATGAAGGACTAGGAAAAGGTCTAAGCGGTTCATGGACCGGATCCACACGTACATCATGCACCACAGTGGGACCAGAAGAAAGTAAACCTTTTCCTTTATTCACAACAGAGTTCTGAGATACAGGAATACGAGGAAAGACAACATCTCTATCTGTACAAACACCGGTGGCCTCAGTACCACCACGGGCTGGCTCTGCTGCTGCTGCTGGTAGACGTCGTGCGGCCTCAGTACCGCGGGCTGGATCGGCTGAACGGGTGGCATCAGTACCACCTCCTGGATCTGGTGAAGTGGCAGCCTCAGTACCGCCAGTGGGATCAGCATCCTTGGTGGCCTCAGTGCCACCGTCATCGTCTGGAGCGGCCTCAGTACCGCTCTCCTCCTCCTCATGTGGCGCCTCTGGAATGTCCTCGTGGTGAAGCTCAGATGAGGCGCCGCCGCCTGCTGGGGTCCTACCGCTCCTAAGTGTGACAAAATCAGCATCAAATAGATCCGAAGATGTATCATCAAATGGGTCACTAGGAGTGGCTAACTCAGTATGTACTACCTGCTCAGATTTCCTCTTGAGGTTGTTCAGATTCGGCTCTATCTGGGCTGGTATGGCGGCCTTCCCTCTCACCAGGTCCCGCATCTCCTGGCGGAACTCGTCCATCTCCCGTCGGAATGTGGCATGCTGGTCCGTGAGGAGGCGGGCGATGTCATCCAAAGCGGGGCTCTCGTGGGAGCCCGACGGGTGGCCTCTCTGTGGGTGAGGCTGCTGGAACTGCTGTGGTGGGTAAGAGGGGTAGGATGGAGGGTGCTGCTGCTGCTGATATCCCGGGTGAGCCTGCTGCTCACGTCTCCATGACTGTCCCTGCTGCTGATAGGGACGCGGACCGAAGGATGACTGGTGCTGCTGATATGCTGGGGGCTGCTGCTGCGGCTGGTGCTGGTCTCTCTGCTGGGAGTACTGCCCTCCCTGTCCTGACGGCTGCTGCTGGGGCTGGGTACCACCACTCCCCCACCTGAATCCGGGATGGTCTCGTCGGATCCCAGGCTGGGGGCGGTCATACCAAATCCCGTTGACATCCATCAACGGCTCGGCATCGTAGGGGGCTGGCGGGAGTACTGCCAGAGGCTGGTCCGGCTGGTAGACCACCATCTGCATCTCTGGAGATGGTGGGGACTGGTAAGTGGGCTGTGGCTGCTGGTACGGCTCCGCCTGTACAAGATGGACCTGTCTAGGCTGCACGTGGGTGCTGGAGCGCTGGGACGAGCTGCTGCTGCTGCCGGCGTCGCCTCGCGACTGAAGACGAGGCTGAGAAGCCGTCTGTGCCTCCTGGAGACACATGAGCTGTGTCTTCATGTCGCTCAGAACCTGTGCCATCTGCTCCATCTGCGTGATACTCTGGCACTGCTTCTTCTCGATCAGCTCCATGCGGTCCAGCTTCTCGCTGATAGTGCCCATGTCCGCAGCTGACGACTCTGCCTGTGCTGCTGCGGCTGCGGACGAACTGGATGGACCTGCATCTACCCGTGCTATCCTCTGGTACTGCACGGGTCCTGGCTGATGTGGCTGGGTCTTCTGAGTATACAACCTGGTCTGAGACATCACCATATAGTTCTCAGCCATCTCCTCGTAGATGGCCCAGACCTGGTCATGGTCCTTGGCAAAGTAGGACCCGCCACACGAAGCGTTCACCAGACCCTGAAGCTCTGGTGTCAACCCGCTGAAAAAGCTCTGAACTAGGTTCGGCTTGGAGATGTCGTGGTGCGGGCATCGGTCTAGGAGCTCTCGAAACCTCTCCCATGCCTCGTGGAACTGCTCGTTGGGGAACATGGAGAAGTTGCTGATCAGGGCCCTCGCTGCATTCGTCCGCCCGAGTGGATAGTACTTGTTCAAGTACTCGGTGCGGAGCTGCTCCCAGGTATAGACAAACCTCCCAAGGTGCATCAACCAGGTGGCTGCTCTATCTGCCAGTGAAAACGGGAAGGCTATCATCCGGATCGTGTCCTGGTCCACATGTCGGTCGTGGACAGTGCTGCAGATCATCAGAAACTCCTGGAGGTGAAGGTGGGGCTCCTCAGTGGCGAGTCCGTGGAAACGAGGAAGCATCTGCAGGGTGTTCGGGGGGAACTTGAAGTCCCCCACGATAGCAGGTACCACCACCCAATGGTGCATCAGTGTAGATCCGGGGTTGTGCAACTCCCGCATCGGTCTAGGTGGTCCTCCTCCTCCTGCGGCTGCTGCGGCTGCGGCCGCGGCTGCTGCTGCTGCTGCGGCTGCTACGGCTGCTGCGGCTCGTGCCTCTGCATCTGGTCCGTCCTCAGGCTCGCTCTGCTCATCTCGCTCTGCTCTGAGCCTCTCCAACTCTCTCCTCATCTCAATCATAAATGCTCCCTGATCGCGGAGCTGCTGCTGGACTGTCTCAAGTGATGCGATCAGGGTGGAGTTGATCGCTCCCTGGTCTAGTACGAAGTGCTCTGGCTGACGGGAGTGATCGTCTGAACTGCTGGCTCCGGCCATCGTGACGTCTGCAAAATCAAACGAGCCCAACTCAGGTGCTGTCAAATGTATCAATCTCTCCTCGGGCTCGTGTCTCTCAGGTAGATCAGAAAGGGGGTCGAGGGGGAACAGGGTGGAGTCGTACTCGGGCTCGGAGAGCGGGTCTGAGCTCTCGCGAGCCAACCTAGATGAGGAGGTAGATGCGCCCGAAAGCGGTGCCGCTAGAGGCTGCCTAAGAGACCGTCTACCCATCATCTTGATCTGGCGAGTAAGGCGGATGAGATCTGGAAAAATTATGATCAGAAAACAAACCCCCAGTTCACCAACGCAACGCGAGCTGAAGACCGTGAAAGTTCGGTCAAATTATCTTGTCGATTTTATTTTGGTGAACAAATAGAATATCAGAGCGCTTACGTGACCTGTTGGGATATCCGATGCTAACCCAACCGACTGGCCCGCACAGAAGAGTCGGTAATCAGTCGGGACTAGCACCGGGGGGCTCTTCCTAGGGTGCGGGTCACTCTCTCGCGCATCCAAACCAAACAATGAGGGGGTTGTTCTCCCCAAGACAAAATTTTTAGGGTGAGCGGTTTTTAGATCAATAATTTTAGCGGTCCCAATTTTATGGTTTCACTTTTTTTATATTTTTCAAAGCAAACAAAAGGCCTAACGAATTTTTCGGTTCTCCTGATTATTAAGTCCAAAACAGGGGGAGAAGACGAAAAAGCCGATGCACGATAAATCAATGATGCATGCAAAGTCAGAAATGCGTACCTGCCTCCAGCACTCTACATGCAAGATGATCCGCGCATAAAAGTAAAAACAGAAATAAAACTAACCTAAATGATGCAGCGGGAAAAGCCGAGTCCTAGACGAGCAACTCTAGCGAAGAGCCGTCTAACCGGTCACCGACCTCCACGCCAAAGAGTCCGGTCTTGGCCCGTCCCTCCTCTGTCCGACAAATCGGGGGTAGGAGAAGCGCTTTACAGGACGGGCTACGGCACGTAGGCTACGAAGGCTAATGAATCGGTTATTTTTATTAATGATTTTTAAGTAGGTCCAATTAACGATCTATAGGAACAGATATGCAATTAGGTGTGTGGATCCTACTAATTACGGCACATTCACCAGAAAATCCTAAATCTAGGGGCTCGAGCAAAAACCACGAAAAACCGGAAAAGACAGAAATAAAAGAAAAATAAAACAGCAAAAAAGCCGCGAAAAACCGCGAAGGTCCTAAAGGGTCCCCCGAGCACACCGGTGCTCGGCGAAACAGACCCGCTACGGTAGGAAAGTCCAAGAGTGTTCAAGTCCTGTCCCTGTATTATTACAATAATAATATAAATGAAATAAAAACCTAATCTAACCTCACCCACTCAACTCTCTCCCTCTCGCTCTCTCCTGCGGCTTCGTAGAGAAGGAAGCCGCCTCCAAGTTCCTCGGCTGCACCAGCTCCTCGAAAGTCGCCTCCGCAGTCCTCGGGCCCTCGCAAGAAAAAGAGATGAGTGGTCAGAACCAATAATAAAATAATAATCAAAGGAAAATAAAGACAAATGAAAAATAAGGGTATATGTGCAAAAATATAAAATAAAATAAAGCACACAAAATAAAACAAAAACAAAAACAAAAATAAAAGAAGAAGAAAATAAAATCAAACAAAATATAGACAAAAAGCCGCGAAAAGCCGCGAGCTCCGAAGAGCCGTGAAAAGCCGCGAAAATAAAACGAGAATGAAAATAAAACGAACTACTAAGCCGTGCTCCCCGGCAACGGCGCCATTCTGACGACACAAAAACCCGAGCGACTAAGGTAAAGGTATCTAGATAGGTCGTTGCGACCTCAACCACTCGGATGTGTCAATCAAGAAAAAAAAATCAGACCACTCGAAACAAATAAAATCAATCAAGCACTAAAATAGCGGTCTAGCTATGAGTTTAACCTGGTATAGCACCCAGGGTCGAACTCGAGGAGCACGGGTTGGCCAAAGACCTACGAAGTAGAAAAAATGAAATAAAATAAAGACAAAATATTTTTAGTGATTTTTAATGATGTTTATATTTTTTTTTAGATTTTTAATATGTGGAGAAAATAAAAGAAACAAAAACAAGCACACTTAAGCAAATTATTTAATGCATAAAAAATCAAGCAAAAATTCAAACAAAAATATTTTTATGTTTTTAATGTTTTTTAGTGTTTTTGGTTAATTTTTGATAATTTTCTGATATATATTTTATTTTCTAAAAATCAAACAGTAGCAAAGAAACAAGGTACTGTCCAGCCAAACCTAAAGTCCCTAGATAAAATATCTAAGAACCTCAAAAGGGCCTGGAGGTATTTTTCGTGTAAACTAGGTAAAACAAGGAAAGTTTGAGTACCAAAATTATTGTTTTTGGGTTTTTAGATTATTTAATAGAATTTTTATGGGTTTTTAGATGTTTTTAAGTTTTTATGGTTTTTAAGCAGTGAAAAATAGCCAAAATTGGCTAGAAAATAAAGGAACACAAAATAAATAGTACCTAATTTTTATAGAATTTTTGAGGGGGTTTTTATATTTTTTTGGGGTTTTTAAAACTAGACAGTGGCTGAAATGATGGTTTTTGAATTTTTAAAAATAACAAATAAACTCAAAAATGTCCTCAAAAATTCTCGAAAATCCTACAACATGGCATGAGCCATGTGTCAAATTTTTATCGAATTTGGAGGTGATTTGATATTTTATTCAAAAATCACAAGAGGGCACTGTGCACAGGGACTGAAGTGCAAATACCCTAAGTTCTGGGGGTCCCGGTGCAAAATACCCAGCAAGTCACGCGTGCGGCGCGTGCCTGGGGCACTCAGGGACCTCTTTGTAATGAAAATAAGGTCCGGGGACTACTTGGTGACACGTACCAAAAGTCCGGGGACCTCAGATGCAAATTACCCTAAAATAAGCGCACATGCGCAATTACAACATTCACAGGGGCATAGATGCAAATACTCAAAAGTTTTCATTCATTTATAAACCTCCAGAACTACAGGGAATAGATTTGCAAATAACCCAAACATACACGTGACGAAGCACGTGGCTCACACAAACAGGGGCATAAATGCAAATAAACTAAAGTACGAGGTCCAATGTGCAAATAACCCTAAACTAAACAACTTGCTAAAATATTTACAGGACTAAAGCTAAATAAAAACAAGAGCTGGGCCTAAGGGTAATTTACCCTTTATTAAGCGGGGCCGTCGGATGCGCTCCACGTGGCTGATCTGACGGGTACGGCTGGTGGGCGCTCCAGATGGCGTCTCCTCAGATCGGACGCTCAAGACAACTCCGCAGATGGACGGCTCAGATCACACCTGGGGCGAGGAGGCACTATCAACGGTCCGGGAGGATCCAGGAAGAACTGGTCGCCGGCGACTTTCGCCGGCCTCGTGCGAGCGCTGTGGTCCTCGTCTGCCGCTCCTGGAGATCGGAGAAGCTCCGCAATGAAGCTCCGCGGCTGATGGTAGGCTCCGATGACCCAGCCGAGCCCTGGAGGGCTCCGGCGAGGTCGGCGGAGGAGAAGCTCCTGTCTGAATGTCGGGAGGCCTCAGATAGCCTCCTCTGGTCCTGCAAAAAGGCTCAGAAGCTTCGCGGGTCGAGGGCAAAATGCCTCGACCCGGTTAGGTGTCGTGGAGGCGGTCTGTGCGTCGGTGCGGACGAACCCCGGCGAAGCGACGGCGAGGGGATTCGAATCCCAGCTCCTGTGCGAGCTGGGTTGAATGGAGGGGCGGAGAAGGTGCGCGGAGGGAAGGCGGAGATGGATATGGATTCCGATGATCGAATGGGTGCGCGAGGTGGTCGGAATCGACGAAGAACGGGGACGGAGCGATTTGGGGCAAGATGGAAATTAGACTAAATAGAGGAGCGAAGGGTCTACCTGGGTGGTCGAGGAGACTATGCTGGAGCTGGGGGAGCTCCTGGTCGTGGCCTCAAGGGTTGTCTCGGCCCGAGGCTCGAGCTCCTGCTCTGGGCGGAGCACGGCGGTGCTGACTCGCCGGATCAGTGGTATCCGGCCCCTCTCCTCGCTGCGACGGCACCTGGAGCGAGCTGTCACTCACGCTCGGGCACTGGAGCTCACTGGGGGTGGAACGGATTAGCCAAAGATGCCGATTGGAGGTGGCGGAGCTCTAGATATATATGGGTGCAGACCCGACTAGGGCTGGTCGGGTAGGGCAGCATGGAGCGCGGACCCCGATGCAATCCCCCGGGCGTTGGTCTCGGATGCAAGAAGAAGAATTAGGACCCGGGGTTTGCGCAAATGGCGGGCGGATCAGGCATGGAAAAATCGGAGAAATCGGGTCGACAGCCTGATCCGCGAGAGAAGAGGGTCCGCGGGGGGAGTTGACCGGGGGTCAACATTCCCCGTGGACCAATGGGAAACTGCCACGTATTTTATTTTTGTTTATTTATTTTAGGCTAGATAACGATGGGATTAGCAAAAACTTAAAACACAAAATATTTTTATTTTATTTTTTTCTATTTTTTGGTGATTTTTAATTAATTTTTGGAAATAAAAATGAGGTATTTACACTATGTAGCTATATATAGGTATATTTACATTAGGTAGATTTTTGATTTTTGATTTTTAATTATTATTTTTGTACAATTTTATTCCTATTTTATATTTTATTTATTTATAGAATAAAATGAGGAATAAAAGGGTATTTTTATTTTGTTTTTATTATTTATATACATAGGTGAAATAAATAGTTATGTACAACTATATACATGGCATATGTACAATATATTTTTGTTATTTTAATTTTGTTATTTCTATTTGATTTTTGTTTTGATTCTTTTTATTTTATGTATTTACAATATATAACATAGAATATTTACAAAAATTTTAGAAAATAATTTTATTTATTTATATGGTTAAATAAAGAAGCATGGTCTATGTACATGGTGAAAGGGTATTTTTTGATCTTTTTAGTTTTCAAATTTTTATTTTGTTTTTTTAATATTCTCTAAATATGTACAAATATGTACAAGCATATTTTTGGGTGAGGAAAAGATAATTTTATTTATTTATATAGATATTTACACATGAGCCCCTATCTCCCTCTACTTTGGCTTTTATGCGGTCAGGCCCATGCTGAGCCCTCCCTTGGGTTAGGTTGCTCAATATTTATTCTAAATATTTCCCTCTTTTTCTTTTTAATCTTTATTCTTTTATTTTTGCACAAAAACATGCTAATTATAGGTTTTTACACAATGCATGCTTTTGCTAATTATTCCTATTTACAAATATCTACATGCATTTGCATAGGTTTTTGTAGCTAAAATATAAGAATAAAGAGTGATGAATGGGTATTCATCACTCCGCCACCTTGGCAGAGCTCGATCACCGTACATCTACTTCGCCACTCAGGCCTCGCATCTCACTCCCGATCATTCCACGTACACGTTGCATGCCTCGGCTATACCACTAACCCCCTGCTGGTACATCTACTTCGACTGGTCCGAACTTCATCGGAGCCTCCCTCGAGCTTCTTCGCCACCGCACCCCAGAGCCGCTCAGCCACTTCTGAGATCACCGGAGGATCGCCAACGCCTCCACGAGTCTTCCCAGCTACTTGGGAGCCTCCGGCGAGCTTCACATGCGACCAAAGGAGGAGGCGGAGCTCGAGACCCTTCGCCGGAGCACAGCCCTCTCCGCCACAGGAGGTGGCAGGCCGGTTAGAGAAGACGAGCAGCAGCCGTCCGATCACCTTGATCAGGCTGTCCTAAGCGAGCCACATCGTACACGTCCCGTAGCCGTGGGATCAGGCGGATCCTACGCATCTGATCGAGCCACGTCATCGCTTCCCCGCGCTCCAGATACCGTTGGATCAATCTAGATCCAATGGTCATTGATCGTCCACGCCTTCGTCTCAGGAGCGAACCACCGCCGTTGATCTTCATCAGATCCAACGGATCCAGTCGCGCCACGCCTCAACTTCCACTAACCGTTGGATCTTCGCTTGATCCGCGGTTAACGTCGAGCCACGTCGCCCGATCCGAGCCTCTTCCCCGACCACCAGGCTCGGATCCCCTGAAGCTACCCCGAGCCAGGTCCGAGCCTCCAGAGTCTCCCGAACCTCGACCTGGGCCTCCGAAGTCCACCGAGCCTGGAACCCCCACGTGATATGCCCGTGCGGCCTGGGTAAATTACAGCGAGGTCCTTGGAGGTTTTCGTATTTGCATTCCACTCCCTGCTAGGACCCCACGTAAGGAGCACGGGTTATGTGGGAAATTTGCATCCACCCCCTCAACATTATAGGTAATTGCATATTGGTCCCTATCAGCACGTTTTATTTTTATTAATATTATTTCCTGTAATTACATTTAGGCCCCTGTCTTTGCACGCATCTTTAGGCATTCATATTAAATCATTTTTTAAGTTTGAAAATTGCATTGTGTAGCTTACTTTGTCCTCTTTCATATGTGACACTTGGCACATTTTTGTAAGATCGGTGAATTTTATTATTAATTAATTGGTAGAATTTTGTGCTATTTTGCCCATTTATACCTTTTAATTTGTAGTAATTTCTATGAGACTCCAAAAATCACCAAAAATTCACATTAGATCCAAGATAATTAAATTCACATTGTGTAAAAAAATCAACTCATTTGCACGCAACTCGAGGCCTGAATAAATCATTTAGTGATTTCCTTAATTAATTTATGATAGGTTCATTTCACATAGAAATTTAGGTTTATTAATTTTCCTGGATTCCTCACACTTATATCTATCTAGTGTAATTTTTATATCTAAAAATATTGTGATTTGGTATTTATTAAAATTAATTTAGTCAAAATCACCTTGCATTCATTTTTAATTCACAGTAAATTTATTCAGTGTCAGAAAAATCCAAAAAAATTAAAGTAGCTTAATTTCATTGCATTTCATCATCTGGCCAAGTTTCATAGTTTTTGGAATTAATTTGACCATATTTCTGAATTAACTCGTAAACTGGTCTGATTGTGCATGTGTCTTTTCCTTCCTGCATAAAATAATTGAAAAAGACCAAAAAAATCATCCCCTGAAAATCAAACCTTGGAACATGCTTAAAATATACCTAAGGAGACAGCCGCCTCCCTCAGTTCGACCTTGAGCTTGCCCAAGTAAAAAAATTATCGCTTGCGATTAAATCATCCTTAATTAAAAGTGATTTTTGATTAGCTCTTATTATCCGACTGCAACGAATGACAACTCATTAATATTTAATTAACAGGGGTAGTAATCAGCCTATCAAAATGACGTCGTTGTCGGGAAGGCATGGCTTAGGTTAATTTACGGTTAATTTCTGAGTGTTTGATTTTCTATCCCCGGCTAGTCTGACCCGCGGTTTTCTTGTGAATATTTTTCTATCTTTTAATTTTTGTATTTTTGTGTCGTTCTCCATCTGACCTCAACTTGTTTTTGTGCGAGGAATGCGAGGAGTCGAAGACACTTTGAGGAACCTGCATTTTAATTTGTTTGAGTGACTTGAGAGGACTTGTATTTTTTCTGTTCTTTATTTTTTACATTATTTCTAGCGGTTCCCGTTTGGGTTCTCGCGTGTGTAAACATAGTGGAACCGTGTCCCCATGTGCTGTGTGGATTGAATTTGTAGACTAGGCTTGCACTAGCGGCTCCTCGAGCCACTATAGGAATTGCTTGTGCTCATAATTCTTTAGGACCGCAAATTACACTTAAAAGACACACCTAGACCGCAGATCTAGTCAAATCAACCTGTGCTTCACTCGCTAATAGAACTGCTTGTCTAGGAGCGGATTTTGTCGTCTGCATTTGCATGTAGTGTAAAAAGATTTCAATTCTGTTGTGCATCCTGCATAAAAACGAAGGGATCACTGTAAGTATTCTTCACTCAGCATAAGCATCATTATTTTCCGTGCATCGGCTTTTCTCGATTTCTCTCTTGGTTTTTCAAACTTAAGTTAAAGAAAATTGGGACTGGACGATAGGCGTGCTGTGTGGATTGGACTAAACCATTGATAACTTAATTTGAAATCGGGACTACTAACATTATTGACCAAAAAATCAATAAAATCAGAAAATCTGCTTGCGAGAGATTAACCCCCGACCTTGTTTTCAGGCTAGTGAGGGTACTTGAGTGTGTGTAAACACCTTAAGGCAGAGCCCAAATCCCCACCTTCCATATCACGTTCCGACTAATCCTAGCAAATATCACAAGTTGAATTATTCAGGTTCACTGACTAGTACCAAGTAGCCTCCTCCTGTCTCAGGTAGATAGGGGCGAAATTGCGGTACTTCGCGACAAGTTGCTAGTAACCCCCCGGGGTGAAGTTCCGGCCTTGCCAGCCTCCGCCTGCTTGCAGGTAGATAGGGGCAGGTCTTTGAATCTATCAACTTGGGATAGGAGCGAAGAAAGGAAGGACCGGCGGCATCTTAGGCGACAGGTTAAACATGGAAGACGCAGTCGGCTCTGAGCCGACTTCCCTATAGGCCGCGTAACTCCTTGCTATCTTGCTTGAAAATCACACTTAAAATCAACAAGATTAATTGGACTCAATTTCGAGTCCTTCACTGTGTTGAGTGTGAATCTAGGGTTTTGGATTGAATTGCTTGCTTCAGGTAGGAGTAAAATCCTATCTTCACCCAGAACTCCCGATTCTTCTCACCAATCCAAGATGAGTGACTGGAGGGACATCGACTCCTTATTCATCAATCTTTCTCTGAACCCCCCGCGAAACTCATCTTCACCGGCCCAAGCGCAACTTGGACCACTCAGAACTCATGACCCTCTTGAGTTCTGGACCCCTCACACCCAGCGTGGTTACTCTCAAACCAACCCTTTCCTCTCCTCAGATCTTTTCGAGGAAGACCATTGCCTCGGTAAGAATCCCTTCCTTGATTTGTCCTCTAACACAGACCATGTTTCATCCCTAGGAATAGAGGACAAGATGCCACCTAAGCAACCCCCAGATGAGGACCCGTTGCAACAAATCCTTAATCACCTCGCCACATCCGAACAACAGAATGTAGATCTTACCGCAAGAATGGGACAGATCATTGCGGCAGGAGGAATCGACCGACCAATGGTTGATGCCTACAACCCAGCAGAGAATGAGATGCACAGTTGATTGGCACCAGTGGTTCCCCCCGAAGCATTCGAGCTCAAGCCCCACTTCCTTAGCCTGCTACCGAAGTTTAATGGAAATGCAAACGAAGAACCATATGCCTTCCTTAGAGACTTCGAGCTGGTTTGCAACAACCTTAGTCATCCTAGGGTTGGGCAGGATTACATTCGACTGAAGGCCACCCCATTTGCCTTAGGAGATATGGCAGCACATTGGCTGAAGAACCTAGGGGTGATATGTACAACCTGGATGCAGTTCAAGGACCTTTTTCTGAAAAAGTTCTACCCACTTAGTAGGACTAATCAAATGAGAACAAAGATCGCAAGCTTTTTCCAGGGACCCAGAGAACCATTCCATGAAGCCTGGGATAGGTTTAATGACCTAATTCAGAAATGTCCCTGCCATGGCATTTCTAAGGCGATCTTAGTCCAGACCTTGTTCTGTGGTATGACCCCGGAGATGCAGGGGTTAGTAAGTGCCGCCTGTGGAGAAATCTATATGAACAAGAATGAGCATGTTGTATGGAAGATACTAGAGCAGATGGCGGAAACCGGCAGGTCGCAGGCCACCAGGGCCTATCAGTTGTCTCCCTCTATCCTATCCAACGAGACAACTAGGAGGATTGTAGCAGATCTGACAGAGGAACTCATTCCCAGCATGGGGATGATAGCTGACAAGTTAACCATGGTCGAGCAGATCCACAAGAGTGTCACTGACCTTGTCTCTCTCACGTTTGCCGAAGCAAGTGGAGGAACTTACTGAAAGGGTAGGTAAGATAAAGCTACTTGCCCCTTCTGCACCACCTGTACCTGTACACCGAGTCCATCTTGTACAGGAACAGGCACCGGGGCCTCAAAGTGGCTGGGTAGAGGAGCAAACTTACACCCAGCAGGACCAGCATGCACCCCCACAAGCGGAAACCGGATACGAGGAGCCTCAGCATGTGTTCGAGATCAACGGGTTGTGGTACAACCATGACCCCGTCGGCAGACAGTCGGGGATGGGGAACGGTCAGCCTCACCAACCTTCCCCAGCTTACCAGGAAACCAGCTCTGTCCCCGCACCGTACTTTGTTCAATATAGGCCCGAACGAGGGTACCAGCCTCAACAGCACCAGCAGCAATGCACGTTCTACTCAAGCCAGCAGGGCCCGTCGATAATCACAATTTATCGAGGGTATAAACAGTCCACACAAGGCGGGACTACTACGTCATTGTGGCGACCCACAATAAACTGTAATTAATCAACAATTAACCCACACTATAGATATCAAGCAATGACAAGCAATGTGAAGTTAAAATTTATTTTTAACTCTACATAAAAGATGTATAGCAAGCAAGTATGTAGAGACTTCGAACACAGGGAGCAAACAGGGTAGATCAAACTAATGTGTGTGTGTGTGTGAGTGTGAAGTGTTGTCTACACTATGCAATGCAAGGATTTTTGTGGGTTTTTAATTTTTTATTATTTTTTTAATTTTTTTAATTTTGTATTTTGATTTTTTATTTTTCTGATTTTTATAATTTTATAATTTATATTTTTTTAAAATATTGGAATATATAAACAAGGTAATAAAAGAAGTGCTACAATATTTAAAAAAATATGCAAAAATAGCCAAAAATTCAGAAATAAAATCTTTTTGGTATTTTAATAATTTTCTACTATTTTTGTGATTTTTGGGTATTTTTTTGAAATATTTTTGGTATTTTTAAATAGCAAAATAAAGGAAAACATGGAATTAGATACTGGCTGAAGGTAAAATAGAACTTAAAAATATCAAACAACCACAAAATTTTTCCAAACTAATTTTCAAATAAAGATAATAAAATATAAAACCTACAGGAACTAAGTTTGTAGTTTTTGGAATTTTCTATAATTTTTAAGATTTTTTTGAAGTTTTTAGGTATTTTCGAATTTTTAAGGTTTTTCTTTTGAGATTTTTAGTGGTTTTTGGATTGACACTAAAATAGGATAAAATAGACAGTAGGGATTTTTTGGAATTTTTCGAGGTATTTTAATATTTTTTTGGTATTTTCTAAGCTAGACAATAATGAAAATGGCTATTTTTTATTTTTAATAAATAATAAAATGCGACAAAAATAAAATCTAAAAATATGACGTTAAAGTACAAGCACACAGGAGCTTAGCATAATTTTTGTGGAATTTTTCAAGTTAAAACGATGCCTTAAATAAATAGAACAAGCAAACAAAAATAATTCAACCTATTAGGGGTATAAGTGCAATTATCAAAACATCCAGGGGAATACATGCAATTTTCCACAAAATTTAACACTGAATATTTAATTTTAAGGACCAAATACAAAATATCAGACCCGAAGGGGTGTCACAACAATTTCCCCAGGAGGCGCGTGATTGGCACGCGCACTTGGAAGGACCTGTTAGTAATTAACAAAAAGTCTGAGGGCTGAAATGTAAAATGACCAGAAGTTTTATAACTGCGTGTGAAACTTTTGGCACAAAAGATGAACACACAAAAATCCCTGGGTCCCTTTGCAAAAATCCCAGACGCACGTGACGGGCACGTGCGCCAAGCGGGGGACCACGATGCAATAGTTAAAAGTCCGGGGGGTGGAATGTAAATACCACAAAAGCTTTACAAGGCAAATGAAAGTTTCAGAAGTTAAATAATAAATAGATAAAGTGGCTGGGCTCACAACGCAAAATGCCCAAACAAAGGTGCGATCCAATGGCGCTCCTTTGGTCACTTATCCACATGTCGAAACGAGGGGGCGCGATGACGCTTCAGATGGACGCCCAAGATCAGAAGCTTTGGGAGATCGGACGGTGAAAGGGACGATGTCATCCAACGGCTCCAAGGTGATCTGGATCCCAGAACCGATCCAACGGCTCGAGATGCTGGCGGAAGAACACGGAGGAGCTCCGGCTGAGCGACGTTCTCCGAGCTCCCCCTTCCAGCTCCGGCGGAGTTGAAGCTCGCAAAAATGTTGGGGAGGATCCGGCAGGTGTCAGCAGTTGACTGGGGGCGTCAAAAGTCACTGGCGTGCGCCGGTGTCCTCGCACGAAGGTGGCGGAGCGGGGAGGCTCCAACTGCTCCGTCGATGGTCAAAATGCTCCAGATGCTTCAAAATGCCCAGGCACCTGCACGAAAATGTGATATGGTCGGGGGTAAATTGCCCCGACCATGTAGCAACGTGGACTGGAGGATATACTGCGGCAGATGGTGCGAACGTGAAGTTGGTCGGAGATGTCTCCGGCGATCGATCGATTGGGCGAATCGATAGGCTATCGATGGTGATTAAGATGGCTCAATGGAGTTTTGACTATGGGGAGTAAAACGAGCAAAGAAATGACGGGGATGGATACCTCAAGGGGGGTAGGACCCGAGGTGGAAATACCTCAACGGCGAGGTTCGCCGGAGGTGCGGAACGCGCCCAGAACGGTTGGCTCTCCTCCGCTTGGACGGTGGCGACCCGAAGCTGTCACCAACAGGACTCCAACGTGAGCCAAAAGGGGAGGAAGTTCTAGATGTGTTGCGGTTCCAATCGAAAATGGAGGACTGGGGGTTGTTTTGAATGGTTGACAATCGCAG
Source organism: Ottelia alismoides (assembly GCA_037367405.1). NCBI lineage: Eukaryota > Viridiplantae > Streptophyta > Magnoliopsida > Alismatales > Hydrocharitaceae > Ottelia > Ottelia alismoides. The sequence goes on along the minus strand of JAZKJV010003806.1, from coordinate 128,265 downwards.
CTCGCAAATTGAGAGACCTGGAGCACTACAATGATCCATAGCCCGAGAAGCGCTAAGGGCGTGTATGCCCTATGGTAGTGGACCAAAGTTGCAGAAGGGACGATCACGAAAGGATGAACCTAGAAAAATCCGCAAAGACGGACGAAAAACCCAAGGCTCTGACAAGAACAGGGGGGGTCAGACAGTTGACCGAGGTCAACTATCAAACCCACATGGTTGGTCCACGTGGACCAACCAGGAAAAACCTGCAAAAAATTATTTATTAATTCACTAAAAAATTGAAAACGATTTATTTAATTTTTAGTTATAAAATAAAAATGTTTAATTTTTTATGAAGTATTTTATCATGATTTTTAATTATTTTTAAGAGGTTTATTTTTACAAGTTACCTATTATGCCCTTCATAGGTATAATACTTATATATTGTAGTCTTTTATTTTTATTCTGTGTATTTTAATTTTATTATTTTTGTTTCTTATTTTATAAAATTATAAAATACTTTTATACACTTAATTGTATTTTTATCTTAATTTTTTGAATTATTTTGTATATTAATAAAATAAAAGTTTGTGCTGTATAGGTATATATATAGGTACTGTATCTATGTATCTAATATACAAGTATTTTTATTTTGTATTTGATTTAGGTTTTTATTCTGATTTTAATGTACATAATTATTATAAGTAATATTTACAAAATTATAAAAATATAAAAATATATAAAAATAATGAATAAATAATAAATTGAATATTTTATTCTGTACAAGTACAATGTGGGTCCAAAACTCAACTTTCGAACCGTAGCTCCGCCAAATGCGAAACCACCGCCATTAAATAGCTTATTTTATTCTATATACAATTAAAGGTGAGTTTGATGTATTTGGAGTTTTCAGTTGTGAGATACGGGTCTGGGAAGTTGGGATTCTGGATTTTTATTCAGACCATAACTTTTTATCTGTGTATTCTTTTTCAATGAAATCAATTTTGTATTTTTCTTTATTAAATTATCTACAACTTTCATGTACAAAGTTTCTTTATTTGATGTATAAAAAGTGGAACCAAAAATAGGTCCCAAAATGAATAAAGAATGAATGAAATGAACAAGTATCTGACCCTTATCTCCCCCTACTTTCTTCCTTGTCGACCTATTCATCAAGATGCCTAGGTCTCGGGGTTTGGGTCATAAAATATTTATAATATTTTATTCTTTTTCTTTTATTTTATTTATTCTATAATTTTGGCTTTAATTACAGTATTTTATACACTTATTGGATGCACATGCATGAATGCTAAGATGATGAAATTAAGGGTATTTACAGGCATTTGCTAGGGTTTTTGAGGCCAAAATGATAGAATAAAGATGATGAAATGTGGATTCATCATCCCCCTATACTTTACCTTTGCTAGTCCCTAGCAAACACTTATGCAATAAGTGCAAGAAGAAAAAGAAAGAAAAGAAAAAGAAGAGCTTGGATTTAGTTCAATTATCAAACTTGTCTTCACAAAATCAAAGTTTGGAGCTTAAGTCGGACCTTTGGAATTTTAGTGTGGGCGGAACCTTAATGAGAACCGAATTTGAAATCCAACAGTCCTTGAGAATCTCAAAACTCTGCTCAAGTCTCCTCAATATCCAGGTCAGAAATATCTCAATTCATACGCAAACCCTTACGACTATGAGTCTGACTCGTACAGTGTAAGTGATGGTGGCTCCCCCCAACTGAAATGACAAAGAAACTGACTTCTCCAGTACGACAACCCAATGATTCCCCAATCCAACAACTCCATCCTCGTGGAGCGAGGTATTCCCTTCTAAGTTCAAGTGTCAACCAGCTCAAGAGGAGGGGGTGAAGAGTAGAATGGACGGTAGCCAGTGTAGCTACCTATCCTGGGATGCAAGACCAGTGTAGTCAAGTCATCCTGTTGCGGGCTCACATGATATGACTTTGGAACTCAAGCTTGCTTATTGACTTTACAACCTTTGTACATACTTTGCAGGCTTTGTATTTTTGTACATGCCTAAACATTTTTTTTTGAAATACTATTCACAGCAGCATTTACATAAGGAGTTTTTCCTCTTGAGCCAGTAGACTATCCCTCTTTTGAAGCTTTATCGCAACCTACAGCCTCCTGTCTTTATACTTCCTAATCACTGGACAGGTTGGGGTGCACTTCCCTCCCTAGAGGAGGACAAATGTTTCCACTTGTGTGCGTCTCATACCGGTAAATCCAATCCCCTCACCACTCCAACTGAGTTGAGCCATGTGAAAGGTGCAGGTGTCCAAGTTAGGTCATTATCAACAAGAGTCGTGCGTGTGCTCCGAAATACTCTACTTAGGCAGTCAAGAATCCATTGAACCAAGTCTCGTGATCCTCAAAGAATTAAGTCAACTAGACCTAAAGTACCTCAAACCCAGTTCCGATAAGGTTCCTGTTATTAGGTAGATTTTAAGGTCCAATCAAGCTCCAATCTCCGGATTTTACTTAGACTCGTTCAACTATCAAACTCAATCCGAAAAATGTGAATGCTATGCAAATGATATGCAGAATGCAGAAAATATTTTTGTGATGCAATTTTCAAGATTTTAAACTTTTTATGGATTTTTGAAAAGATGATGATGATGCATTTGCATTTTTTATATTTTTTTCCAAAAAGTTTTTTCAAATGTTTTTGGATTTTAATTTTGCAAATGTTTTTTGGATTTTTGAAAACAAAAAGTTTTTGGCTGAACACTAGGTGAAAAATATGTACACGGGAGTGCTTCTTATATCTACAAGAAGTGGATTTTAAGAATTTACAAGGGTAAGTGATCAATTTGTAAGTACATAGTGGATTTTGGTAAGATGTTCATATATTCCTCAAACTTATTTGACACAAGCTTTTCAAAGAATTTTCGAAAACTATAGTCCAAAATAATTTTTACAAACATTTTACAAACATGTACACACATTTGAAAATCATTTTGCAAAGGTTTTCCAAACAGTATATATAGATTTTTTTAAATATTTTTGCAACCATTTTTCAAACCATTTGCAAATCATTTTTCGAACTTTTTATTTCACATAAAGAAAAGAATTTTTTACAAACCACACATTTTTACAAAGGTTGAAAACATGTAACAAAATATTTTCAAAATAGTTTTCAATAAATGTTCACAAAGATTTTCAAACTATTTTTCAAACATTTTGCAAAAAACATTTTCACCTGATTTATTAATCAGTTAAAGAATTTGAGGAATTGTCACATCTTTTTATTAAAGATTTTTAATGAAATTTAAAGAATTTTTAGCCATATTATTAGGAAAATACGAAAGTACGAGTTATGGCTAAAGTATATACACAGTATATACGACCCCCCTATACATAGCTTGAGCTATGTCCTCATAGATCGGAGAGAAAAGAGAAGACATAACTCGTACTAAGTATAGAGGAGTCTAAAGAATAAATAACTAATGAATGGATCAATGAATGAGAAGTTGACCATCCCCCCTATACTTAGGATCAAATAATCCTAAGTATAGCAGACTGTACACAAAGCAGGGAGGGTCAAGGGTGGGAATGAACAGATCGTACTCAGAATGTCTCCCCCTATACTTAGGGTAAGATATCCCTAAGTATAGACAAGAAGAGGAGACAATGGAGAGGATCGAGAAGAATGAAGACTCGGGGTGCACACCCCTCCTATACTTAGGACAAAGTACGTCCTAAGTACATAAAACTGACAACAAGGGGCGGCACCTTTTTGATAGATAAAGAAAATAGAAAAGGAAAAGAAGAAAAGAAGAAAAGAAGAAAATAAATCAACAGATGAAAGAGTGATATGAACAGATGGATCTGTACAGCGGAAGATGGAATCGATCACCACGTATGAGATGCAGATGATATGAGTCGAAGAACACATCTCATACCAGAAGAATGGGGGCAACGTCAATGGTCGGCGGATCATGATCTAGATATAGCTTCAGGCGTTGACCATTGACACAGAAGGTAGAGGAAGATGACGGTTCTGATATGTCAATGCTGCCATTGTCATGTACCTTCCTGACCACATACGGACCTTTCCACTTGCTCTGTAATTTCCCTGGAAATAATTTCATCCTGGAATCAAACAACCATACTCTCCGATCTGGCTCAAACTGTTTATGGCTTATATGAGAATCGTGCCATGTTTTCACTTTCTCTTTGTATTGTAGGCTGTTAGAAAAGGATGTATCTCTCAGTTCTTCCAGGGCTGCCAACTCTGCTCTTCTCTGCTCTCCTATACTCTCAGGATCTAACAGTAACTCAGTGACTGCCCAAAAGGATTTGTGCTTTATTTCCACTGGCAAATGGCACGGCTTGCCATAGACGAGTTGAAAGGGAGATGTCCCCAATGGATTCTTGAAAGAAGTCCGATAGGCCCACAAGACCGAGTCCAAAAGCTGTGACCAATCCTTTCGGTCTGGGCGGACAACTTTCTGCAAGATAGTTTTTATCTCCCGGTTCGATACTTCGGCAAGACCATTAGTCTGAGGGTGATACGGTGTGACAACCCGATTGTTAATGCTGAACTCGTCTGCAAGGGCCCTAACCTTGTCATTGATGAAGTGAGACCCCCCCGTCTGAAATCAAGACTCTCGGTACCCCGAACCGTGAAATGATATTTTTCCTCAAGAATTTGCACACAGTTTTAGCATCTGCGGCTCGGGCAGGGATGGCCTCAACCCATCGGCTGACATAATCCACAGCGAGCAAAATATGCTCGAATCCCTGACTCTTAGGAAATGGGCCCATGAAATCAATCCCCCATGCATCAAAAACCTCACAAAAGTGAATGGGTTGCATGGGCATCATGTCTCTCTGTCCGCAGGTTCCCATTTTCTGACAGTCAGTACATCTCTTCACAAACTCATCATAATCCTTAAAGAGAGTAGGCCACCATAGGTCGGATTGAAGCACCTTCTGTGTTGTCCTTTTTCCAGAATGATGTCCTCCTGCCTCAAGCTTGTGGCAGTATGTGAGGACGCTAAGCTGCTCTTCTTGAGGAATACACCTCCTCCAGATATTGTCCCCTCCTTCATGATAAAGGACGGGATCCTCCCAATGGTAAAACTTGGCCTTTCGCCAGGAAGGTCTCGAGTTTCTGCCTGGGCCAACCTTGTGGGACTGTCTTGGCAACAAGATAGTTCACAATGTCAGCATACCATGGGAGCGAGGTGATAGCCAAGATCACCTCATCTGGAAATGTCTCTGTGATTGCGCTGGGCTCAGATTCCTCAAGATTCTCCAATCTGGAGAGATGATCTGCCACCACATTCTTGACTCCGGGTTTATCCTTAATCTCAATATCAAATTCCTGGAGTAGAAGGATCCATCTGGTAAGACGTTCTTTGGCATCCTTCTTGGCCATTAAGTATCTGATGGCGGTGTGATCAGTGTAGATTGTTACTCTAGATCCGAGAATATAAGATCGATACTTATCCAAAGCAAAGACTACGGCCAGCATCTCTTTCTCAGTCATAGTGTAATTCTGCTGAGCGGCATCCAAAGTCCGGCTGGCGTAGTGAATGGCAAAAGGCAATCCATCCCTCCTCTGTCCAAGCACAGCCCCAACGGCAAAATCAGAAGCATCCGTCATGATCTCGAATGGGAGAGACCAATCGGGTGGCTGAAGGACAGGAGCTGAAACAACCATATTTTTGAGAGTCTCAAAAGACGACAGACACTTATCATTGACAATGAACTCGGTGTCTTTCGTCAGCAAATCAGTAAGCGATCGGGCAATACGACTGAAGTCTTGAATGAACCGTCGGTAGAAACCGACATGCCCCAGAAAAGACCGCAACTGGCGCAAATTGGACGGTGGATTGAGTTTTCTGATGATATCCACCTTGGCCGGATCGACCTCCATGCTCCTGTTGGAGATGATATGACCAAGGACCGTCCCTTGAGTCACCATGAAGTGACTCTTCTCCCAAGACAAGACAAGATTGACCTCAATGCAACGTTGAAGCACACGGTCTAGGCAATCAAGACAAGCATCGAACCCGTCGCCATAGACCGAGAAGTCATCAATGAAGACCTCTAAACAGTCACCCACCATGTCCGAGAATATGGACAACATGCACCTTTGGAATGTCGCCGGAGCGTTGCATAGACCAAAGGGCATCCGTCTGAAAGCATAAGTCCCAAATGGACATGTGAATGTCGTTTTCTCCTGGTCTTCGGGCGCAATGGCCACTTGATTATACCCGGAGTACCCGTCAAGAAAGCAGTAATGACTCTTCCCAGCTAGCCGCTCGATAATCTGATCAATGAATGGCAGCGGGAAGTGATCCTTCTTGGTGGCCTCATTCAATCGTCTGTAGTCTGCACAGACCCTCCAAGAAGTGGGTACTCGGGTAGGATCTCCTCTCCGGACTCATTGACAATTGTAATGATACCTGTCTTCTTGGGCACCACATGTAATGGACTAACCTATTTAGAGTCGGAGATGGGGTAGATAAAATCGGTGCTCCACCACTTCAAAATTTCTTTCATGACTACATCTCGAAGATTCGGGTTCAGCCGTCGTTGGAACTCACGCGATGGCCTAGCGTCATCCTCAAGATAGATGTGGTGGGAGCACAGAGCCGGACTAATCCCCTGGAGATCAGCTATACTCCAACCTATTGCCTTGCGGTTTCTTTCAAGAACCTCCATCAGACGAGATTCTTGTTCTCCAGTCAAACCTGCTGAGATAATGACTGGGTGCATATCTAGCTCACCCGCAAGGAATCTATACTTCAACGACTGCAGCAGAGGTTTCAGTTCTGGACAACTGGGAGGTGGCAGATATGGCTTCTGATATGTCTATGTGAAAGTGACCAGGTCTGCATGTGAGAACTCTCGCTCTGCATGAATCTCTGACGAAGGGCAGCCTGCTGAATCATCAATAAACTGCACTGGCTCGCACTCTGTCATGGTTGTTGGCTCAGAAGGAATCAGACAAGGCAAATAGTCATCGAAATCATCCCAATCAATGTCTAAGTCTGAGGGATCAGAAGAAGATGAACAAGATTGAAAATCATCAGCACCACTCGTCCCAACACTGTCAGCCTCAGGTGTATCCTCGTCCAGGGGTGTGCTCTCCAGGCTCTCGACTGCCATAAGCTTTAGATATAGTGAATCTGTAGGCAAGGCGAGGGTCGGTGCTACAGGATCTGTCCAGTTAGATTCACCACCTGTCATTAGAAAATCACACTCCTGGTGGATGTCTAGCTCTTCCTCTGTCATCTGCGCGGCTTCGCTGGACTGCTCCGAGCATTCAAGTTCTCCGGCTTTGGTTTCCTCGATCGTCTCTATTTGTATGGTTTCGCCCTCTACACGAAAACACACCTTCCCACTATCATGATCGGTCACCGCCTTGGCTGTGGCCAAGAATGGACGTCCGAGTATGATGGGGGCATCGGTTACCGACTCAGGGATCTCCATGTCCAACACAACGAAGTCCACGGGGAATTTCAGGCCCTGAATGGTAATGACCACGTCTTTCAATAACCCCTTCGGCCTCTTAGTCGATCTATCAGCAAACTGAAGGACTGTCCTGCTCCTAAGAAGAGGACCAAACTCGAATTGGTCGAGTAAGGCTGCCGGAAGAAGGTTAATTGAATAGCCGCTGTCTATCAGAGTACGATCAAACTGTTGCTCCTGAATCTCGCATCTGATATAGGGAGCTCCTGCGTCTGGTCGCTTGGCTGGCAGTTTGTTCTGAATAGTGCAGCAAGTGGAATGATTGAGCACATGGATCTGATCGATGTGGTTCCTCCTCTTCCTGCGGACTCTAATCTTTTCTTTCAAGTTCTTCTTGAAGAGGGGGATGTGCTCGAGTGCTTCTTGTAGAGTCAGCTGAATATGGAATCTGTCTATCATCTAATTGTTGAACTCTACCTGTTGCTCTTTTTTGGGATTTTCTCATTTGTTCCCCTTCGCTCGGTGGAGTGCCTCAGGGAAGGGGATTGTAGGGGCCTCCTCAGATGGAGGACTAGGAATGGGTCCCTGTGCTTGTGAAAGAGGAGAATCCATACAATCATCACCATTCAACACATATGGATCCGCAATGTGAACAAAAACCTTTTCTTTATTCATATTTTTGTTTTTCTTTTTGTTACCACAGTCCATAAATACAAAAGGTGGTAACATCACAGAGGGAGGCTCGACAAAAGTAGATGTGGTGGCCTCAGTACCACCACCGGCACCTGTCTTCGCGGCATCAGCACCGCGCTCTGGCTCTGCATCCAAAATGGTAGCATCAGCACCACCGTCTGCATCTGGTCTCACGACAGCCTCAGCACCGTCCTCTGGATTTCCATCATTGGTGGCCTCAGCAGCACCGTCTTCAACATCATCATTAGCGGCATCAGCACTGCTACTCTGCTCCTCTGGCGCTCTTGGTTTAGCTGGTGGTTGTCGCTCAGAAGAGGCGTCGCCGGCTGGCATCCTACTGCTCCTAGTAGTCACAAAATCAGCATCATGCAAAGAAAGAGATATGTCACTCAAATAGTCACTAGGAGAGGTATCCTCTGTAAACTCTACCTGCTCAGACTTCCTTTTCAGATTGTTCGGGTTAGGTTCAATCAGAGCGGGTATGGCGGCCTTGCCTTTGATGATTTCCCTCATTTCCTGTCGGAATTCATCCATTTCTTGCCTGAAGGATGCTCGCTGTTCGGAGAGCAAGCGGGCAAGATCGTCTAAAGCTGGGTTCTCAAAAGCTGGGGCCTGAGAACCGGATGGGTTCCCTCGCAGGAAATGAGGTTGCTGCTGCTACTGCTGGTACTGCTGGTACTGGGGAGGATGGGGATAAGACTGATGAGGCTGTTGACGCTGCCTTCACTATTGTCCCTGATAGGCGGGACGAGGACCCTGCTGGTACTGTTGCTGCTGGGCATATTGGGGCTGTTGCTGCTGCTGTGGTTGCTGGATGCTCTGCTATCCTTGAGCTGGATTCTGCTGCTGGGATGAGGAGCCACCGTTGCCCCAACGGAATCTAGGGTGATCGTGACGAATCCCGGGCTGAGGGTACCGGTCGTACCAAATCCCATTGACTTCCATCAATGATTCCTGCTCGAAGGAGGGTGGAGGAAGAACTGCCAGTGGCTGCTCCGGCTGGTAAACCACCATCTGAGTGTCTGGAGATGGCGGCTGCGCTGGGTAGTACTGTAGTAGTGGAACCGGCTCTGCCTGGATGTGGTTAACCTGGCGGTACGAGGCAGAAGGTTGGTTGGAACTGCTACTGCTGGGGTCAGCCCGTGACCTGGGAGGCTGTTGAGAAGAAGTTTGTGCCTCCTGGACGTAAAGGATCTGCGTCTTCAGGTCGCTCATTGTCGTGGCAATCTGGTCCATCTGGTCCATGCCTTGCATCTGTTTCTTCTCGAGGATCTCGAGACGGTCCAGTTTCTCAATAATGATGCCCATGTCGGATGCGGCTGATTCAGCTTGGGCTGCGGCTGCCGACGATGTGTTGGGACCGGTATCGATGCAGGCGATCCTCTGGAATGATCCCGCTCCTTGCGGGGGCTTCTGTTGTGTGTAAACACGGGCTTGGGCCATCACAATTGAGTTCTCTGCCATGTCTTCGTAGATGGCCCAAACGTCGTCTTCACCTTTGGAAAAGTACGACCCACCGCAAGAGGCGTTCACTAGCCCCTGCAGCTCCGGTGTCAGCCCACAAAAGAAGCTCTGAACTAGATTGGGCTTGGAGATATCGTGATGTGGACACCGGTCAATGAGCTCTTTGAATCGATACCAGGCTTCATGGAATTGTTTCTTCGGGATCATGACAAAGTTGTTGATCATAGCTCTGGCTGCATTCGTCCGGCCAAGAGGGTAGTACTTCTTCAAATATGCGGTCCGGAGATCTGCCCAAGTGTCAATGAATCGCCCCAGGTGTTTGAGCCAGTATGCGGCTCTGTCAACCAAGGAGAAAGGGAAGGCGATCATCTTATTCGTGTCCTCGGTCATCATCCTATCATGTATGGTACTGCAGATCATTTCGAACTCTTGGAGGTGGAGGTGTGGCTCTTCGGTCGGCAACCCATGAATTTGGGTAGAAGCTGAATGGTATGGGGCCGAAGCTTGAAATCTCCGTGGATAGGTGGAAGTCTGATCCAACGGTGAGTGAGGGATGCTGCAGGATTGTGCAATTCCCTCATGATAGTCTGCGGTGGTCTCTCAGCGTCGAGATCACCTCCTCCTGCATCAGGTCCTCCTCCTCCTCCACCACCGCCACCTCCCCCAGGTCGGTTTTCTCTCATCTGTGCAATTTCTCTCATTAGATCACCCATGAAGGTTCCCTAGTCTCGGATCTACCTCTGCATTGTCTCCAGAGATGCTAGCAAGGAATTGTTGATGGCCGCTTGATCAAATAAGAAAGGAGGGTGATCATGGTCATCTGGGTGCTCTCCTCTGTCTGCCATGTCTGGGTTCTCTGAAAAAGCAAAAGAACCCATCTCAGGTGCCATCAAGTGTTCTGAACTCTGTGATGCACTAAAATCTGAGACTCTTGGACTGATGGAAGGGGAATGAGAAGGGTGGTTGAGGGGGAACAGGGTGGATGTGAACTCAGGCTCGGAGAGCGGACTCTTCGAGGTTGTCCTAGATGAATGAGGAGGAGTGCTGGATAGCGGTGCCGACAAGGTCGGCCTAAGAGACCTCCGTCCCATCATCTTGATTATTGGGGAAGAGCAAGGTGAATGCAAAATGAAGAAGAAAGAAGGGAGATGCAAAATTGCGCACAAGTGTGCTGTTTTTTATCTTGACCTAAATATAACTAGCACTCAAACACAAAATAGGGGTGAGTTCACCAACTCAACACATGAAGCCGTGAAGGTTCGGCTTTTATCTTGTCAATTTTAGCTTGAATTCAGGAATTTATCTTATCACGAGTCCTTAGAGCGCTACGCCTAAAGGAGAGAGAGTACTGCCGGAAAAGTATTCCCGTACTTGTCCTCCTCTTGTGCAACCTGTAGCTTGCGCTTTTTAAGGTCCTTGTAACCCTTCCTGGATCCCTACTCAGCCAAAGAATAAGAGAGAGGAAGCCAATAGGCGAAATCGATACTTCGGATCTCGCTCGCAACGGAATCACCCGTGAGCGTGCAAGATCCTACTCGGGCGCAGACGGTGAGACAGACACACCCGTGAAGGCATGGCCTATGCTCGGTACTTCGGACAAGGTCGGTGCTCACAGAACAGTGAGTCACCAATGGCGACCAAGCCCTACTCGCCTACGTACGATAGTAGCGCCAATACTTCGGAAATCCAGGCGATACACAAGGCAGCCACAAGCTAGGATTTGGGCTCTAGTCCTTACAAAGCACTCTGCTCACTTGGAAGGAGACCTTCCCATGCAACCTGAATACAAGTGAGGGTGTTGCTCTCCCCAATCAATGAGTCCAATTACCAATTTTATTTTTGGTCAAGGTTTTCTTAGCAGTCCCTTTTTTAATTTTTTGGTGTTATCACTTCTTTTGAGTGGATTCAAACAAGCGCCTAACGGTTTTTGTATTTTCTTGATCCTACTTTGTCCAAAAACAGAGGGAGAATAGAGTCGGAAAAGCCGTGCAAGTCGACACCAAGGTGGAAATCTCACCTTTGTGCCTAAATGATGAATGCAAAGTGAGAAGACTTACAGCGAATCCCAGCTCTCTCCATGCGGGATGCAAAGAAGAAATTTATAAACCTAATCTACATGCTGGTATGCAATGCGGAAATCGTCCTAAGGTAGGAAACTTCTAGCGTTAAGAACCACAAGTCAACCACCAATCTTCAATCCTATGGTCCGGTCTAGGCTCACCCCTCCTTCTCTCGACACATCGAGTTTAGGAGAAGCGCTTGGCGGGATGAGCTCACGGCGCGCGGATCGAAAATTAATGACTAACTGTTTAATTAGACTAAGTCCAAATACGATCTATAGGAACATGCAAAGATTATTAGTGTGTTTGGACCTAATCTAATCGAACAAGCAAGCCTACAGCTAAGGGCTCAATCCACAAAAGAAATGAAAATGAAAACAAAACCGGAAAATGACAATTGGAAAACACGAAGAAAACCGCAACGAGCCCCCGGGTGAACAAACACCCGGAAATTAGGCCCGGAAATTCAAGTGTCCAAGTCCTGTATTATTACAAATTATGAATCACTCTCTCGCAAAATAAAATGCAAGCTAACTACTACTCTCTCTCTCCTCCTGCTCTCTCCTGCCGGCTTGGCTTAAGAAAAGCCGACTCCGCTTCACGTGATTGCTTCGGATCCCCTAGGCGATCCGCCTCGCTCCGCGGTCCCTCGCAAGAAGACAAGAAAAAGAATGTCAGAAAGCTCAACAGTATATATCAAAAATAAGAGAGATAAAAGAGCAAGCAATATTGAAGACAACAAACACAATCAAGCAAAAATATGAACTACTCGTTGTTGCTCCCCGGCAACGGCGCCATTTGATAATCACAATTTATCGAGGGTCTAAACAGTCCACACAAGGCGGGACTACTTTGTCGTTGTGGCGACCCACAGTAAACTGTAATTAATCAACAATTAACCCACACTATAGATATCAAGCAATGACAAGCAATGTGAAGTTAAAATTTATTTTTAACTCTACATAAAAGATGTATAGCAAGCAAGTATGCAGAGATTTCGAACACAGGGAGCAAACATGGTAGATCAAACTAATGTGTGTGTGTGAGTGTGAAGTGTTGTCTACACTACGCAATGCAAGGATTTTTGTGGGTTTTTAATTTTTTTAATTTTTTTTAATTTTTTAATTTTGTATTTTGATTTTTTAATTTTCTAATTTTTATAATTTTATATTTTATATATTTTTAAAATATTGGAATATATAAACAAGGTAATAAAAGAGGTGCTACAATATTTATAAAAATATGCAAAAATAGCCAAAAATTCAGAAATAAAATCTTTTTGGTATTTTAATAATTTTCTACTATTTTTGTGATTTTTGGGTATTTTTTTCGAAATATTTTTGGTATTTTTAAATAGCAAAATAAAGGAAAACAGGGAATTAGATACTGGCTGAAGGTAAAATAGAACTTAAAAATATCAAACAACCACAAAATTTTCCTAAACTAATTTTCAAATAAAGATAATAAAATATAATACCTAAAGGAACTGAGTTTGCAGTTTTTGGAATTTTCTATAATTTTTAAGATTTTTTTGAAGTTTTTAGGTATTTTCGAATTTTTAAGGTTTTTCTTTTGAAATTTTTAGTGGTTTTTGGATTGATACTAAAATAGGATAAAATAGACAGTAGGGATTGTTTTTGGAATTTTTCGAGGTATTTTAATATTTTTTTAGTATTTTCTAAGCTAGACAGTACCGAAAATGGTTATTTTTTATTTTTAATAAATAATAAAATGAGACATAAATAAAATCTAAAAATATGGCGTTAAAGTACAAGCACACAGGAGCTTAGCATAATTTTTGTGGAATTTTTCAAGTTAAAACGATGCCTTAAATAAATAGAACAAGCAAACAAAAATAATTCAACCTAGCAGAGGTATAAGTGCAATTATCAAAACATCTAGGGGCATATATGCAATTTTCCACAAAATTTAAAACTGAATATTTAATTTTAAGGACCAAATACAAAATATCAGACCCGTAGGGGTGTCACAGCAATTTCCCCAGGAGGCGCGTGACTAGCACGCGCGCTTGGAAGGACCTGTTAGCAATTAACAAAAAGTCTAAGGACTGAAATGTAAAATGCCCAGAAGTTTTATAACTGCATGTGAAACTTTTGGCACAAAAGATGAACACACAAAAATCCATGGGTCCCTTTTGCAAATAGCCCAGACGCACGTGACGGGCACGTGCGCCAGGCGGGGGACCAAGATGCAATAGCTAAAAGTCCCGGGGGTGGAATGTAAATACCACAAAAGATTTACAAGGCAAATGAAAGTTTCAGAAGTTAAATAATAAATAGATAAAGTGGCTGGGCTCACGACGCAAAATGCCCAAACAAAGGGGCGATCCGATGGCGCTCCTTTGGTCACTTATCCACGTGTCGAAATGAGGGGCCACGATGACGCTTCAGATGGACGCCCAAGATCAGAAGCTTTGGGCGATCGGACGGTGAAAGGGACGATGTCATCCAAGACTACAAGGTGATCTGGATCCCAGAACCGATCCAACGGCTTGAGATGCTGGCGGAAGAACACGGAGGAGCTCTGGCTGAGCGACGTTCTCCGAGCTCCCCCTTCCAGCTCCGGCAGAATTGAAGCTCGCAAAAATGTCGGGGAGGATCCGGCAGGTGTCAGCAGTTGACTAGGGGCGTCAAAAGTCACCGGCGTGCGCCGGTGTCCTCGCACGAAGGTGGCGGAGCAGGGAGGCTCCAACTGCTCCCGTCGATGGTCAAAATGCTCCAGATGCTTCAAAATGCCCAAGCACCTGCACGGAAATGTGATATGGTCGGGGGTAAATTACCCCGACCACGTAGCGACGTGGACTGGAGGATATACTGTGGCGGATGGTGCGAACGTAAAGGTGGCTGGAGATGTCTCCGGCAATCGATCGATTGAGCAAATCGATAGGCTAGCGATGGTGATTAAGATGGCTCAATGAAGCTTTGACTATGGGGAATAAAACGAGCAAAGAAATGACGGGGATGGATACCTCAAGGGGGGTAGGACCTGAGGTGGAAATACCTCAACGGCGAGGTTCGCCGGAGGTGCGGAACGCGCCCAGAACGGTTGGCTCTCCTCCGCTTGGACGGTGGCGACCCGAAGCTCTCACCAACAGGACTCCAACGCGAGCCAAAAAGGGAGGAAGTTCTAGATGTGTTGCGGTTCCAATCGAAAATGGAGGACTGGGGGTTGTTTTGAATGGTTGACAATCGCATCTCGCAAATCGAGAGACCTGGAGCACTACAATGATCCATAGCCCGAGAAGAGCTAAGGGCGTGTATGCCCTATGGTAGTGGACCAAAGTTGTAGAAGGGGCGATCACGAAAGGATGAAAGGATGAACCTAGAAAAATCTGCGAAGACGGACGAAAAACCCAAGGCTCTGGCAAGAACAGGGGGGGTCAGACAGTTAACCGAGGTCAACTGTCAAACCCACCTGGTTGGTCTACGTGGACCAACCAGGAAAAACCTGCAAAAAATTATTTATTAATTCACTAAAAAATCGAAAACCATTTATTTAATTTTTAGTTATAAAATAAAAATGTTTAATTTTTTATGAAGTATTTTATCATGATTTTTAATTATTTTTAAGAGGTTTATTTTTACAAGTTACCTATTATGCCCTTCATAGGTATAATACCTATATATTGTAGTCTTTTATTTTTATTCTGTGTATTTTAATTTTATTATTTTTGTTTCTTATTTTATAAAATTATAAAATACTTTTATACTTAATTGTATTTTTATCTTAATTTTCTGAATTAATTTGTATATTAATAAAATAAAAGTATGTGTTGTATAGGTATATATATAGGTATTGTATCTATGTATCTAATATACAAGTATTTTTATTTTGTATTTGATTTAAGTTTTTATTATGATTTTAATGTATATAATTATTATAAGTAATATTTACAAAATTATAAAAATATAAAAATTTATAAAAATAATGATTAAATAATAAATTGAATATTTTATTCTGTACAAGTACAATGTGGGTCCAAAACTCAACTTTCAAACCGTAGCTCCGCCAAATGCGAAACCACCACCATTAAATAGCTTATTTTATTCTATATACAATTAAAGGTGAGTTTGATGCATTTGGAGTTTTCAGTTGTGAGATACGGGTCTGGGAAGTTGGGATTCTGGATTTTTATTCAGACCATAACTTTTTATCTGTGTATTCTTTTTCAATGAAATCAATTTTATATTTGTCTTTATTAAATTATCTACAACTTTCATGTACAAAGTTTCTTTATTTGATGTATAAAAAGTGGAACCAAAAACAGGTCCCAAAATGAATAAAGAATGAATGAAATGAACAAGTATCTGACCCTTATCTCCCCCTACTTTCTTCCTTGTCGACCTATTCATCAAGATGCCTAGGTCTCGAGGTTTACGTCATAAAATATTTACAATATTTTATTATTTTTCTTTTCTTTTATTTATTCTATAATTTTGGCTTTAATTACAGTATTTTATACACTAATTGGATGCACATGCATGAATGCTAAGATGATGAAATTAAGGGTATTTACAGGCATTTGCTAGGGTTTTTGAGGCCAAAATGATAGAATAAAGATGATGAAATGTGGATTCATCACCCATCACCGTCCCATCAGCACCAGCAGCAGCATCGGCATGGCCAGCAGGGCCAGTATAGAACCTCATCCGCAAGTCAGCATCAACCAGCCCAGCCCACCAAATTGGAGTCCCTCACCTTCGAGATCCAGACCCTGACTGATAGGGTCCAACAAATCCAGAATGACTATCTGGATATGAGAACTGATCTGAATCGTGTTTCTCGTACCCAGGATCAACAAATGGTGCCAAAGACCCCAATTCCTGCCCAGGTTCAGACCAACCCGAACAGCTTAAATCAAGGCTAGAACCGACCTCGAGATCAGGTATACTATTCAGATAATTCTTTATCTGAACATGAGATCCTTTCGTATGATAATGTAAACCATATGTCTCTCAGGAGCGGAAGGACCATGATCGTACCTGATCGGAGCATGGGCACCGGAGGAAGAAGCCGCCAAGTCTCTATCTGAGGAGAACTTGGAGGCAGAAGAGGAGCAGCACCACCACCACCACCGGCAGAATAAGAGGACTTCTGGATCCTCGAAGAAGCAACGGAACTGCACCAACAGAGAGTCCACCGAAACCGATGAAGAGCCCGCACCCCCATCTGAGGAGGACAGTCTAGCAGTCCCGGAAGATGCATCACCAATTTCGCAGCAGCATTTTCCTTTTAGTCGGAGTCAGAGTCTATTTCAGAGTCCGAGTCTTGTACAGAACTCAGTTCCCACTTTGAATGAAAATATTTCAGTTTTAGAATTTGAGTTGGAGTCAATAATCCCTTTCCTCCGAGCTCTCAAGGGTGGAAAGAAGAAAATTAAAAAATCCAAAAAGATGACTCTGAGATGGCAGAGTTTTACAACAAACATATCAAGGTCACAATCCCCTTTGACAAGTACGTGGAAATGACAGCTGCATTTTAGAAATACCTTAAGGTGAGATGCACACCTACTAAGGTTAGCAGGAAGACCAAAAGCCGTGTTGAGAAACACGTTCTGTCAGTAGCCACGACTTGTGCAATAAAGAAATCATTTCCAAGGAAACGAAGAGACATGGGTGCACATTATGTGGTGAGTCATACCGATGACACTACATTTGCATGCACTCTTCTAGACAACGGATCCTCTATCAACCTAATGCCTACAACCCTCTATGAGCGGCTTAATCTTGGACCTCTTAGGAAATCTAGATCCCTCCTTCAGTTCGCTGATAAATCAACCAAGAGGTCCCAAGGAGAATTAAGGAATGTTGTCATTAAAGTCGAGGGTCAGGAATACATGGTGGACTTTACTGTCTTAGATATGGAAACCCCTCGTAATTGGAGAGATTCCCAGATCATCCTAGGCAGGCCCTTCCTCAGAATAGCGGGGGCCTTGTTTGATTACAAGATCGGGAAGATCCAGTTCCAAACTCCAGGCGGAGATTAGGAACTTGAGATGAAGTAGACCATATGGCAGAGACCGGATTCCGAATCCAGCACCGAGTACTCTTCATCTGAAGCAGACTGCGATCATGTAGACACAGTTGGGCCATGGAGACAGAACCCGGCTAGCATCGACGAGTCCCTCCCCTCCGGAGATGATCTTGTGCATGAGTCAGTTTGCGAGGTCCTCAGAAATGACTACAGCTCAGAACCTGCATCTCCCTACATCTTCGATGACTCATAGGCCCGGCTGGGCCTGTTAGTCCTTCCCTCATTAGTACAATCAGAAGATGAGGATGACGAGTCGGACGTGGCTTTTGCCGATTGCATGGAGACCTTTGACGATCCGACTCCAGAGCCGAATGACTTGGTGGCAGTAATTTCAGAGACAGATCTAGCCACTTTCAACACTAAACCAGATTCGGTTGAGCCAGACTTCCCAGACGATCACACATTACCTGAGCTCAAACCTTTACCCACAACACTAAATATGCCTTCCTTGCAGGTCAGGAGAATATATATCCGGTCATCATCAGTTCGCGATTGATCGAGGAGCAGGAATCTCGCTTGCTAGAGATCCTGGAGAAAAAACCGCAAGGCGATAGGCTGGAGCATTTCCGATCTCCACGGGATAAATCCCGCACTGTGTTCACACCATATCTACTTGGAGAATGAAGCCAAACCCTCTCGTGAATTCCAACGTCGTTTGAATCCAAATTTACGAGAGGTAGTGAAGAAGGAGATAGAGAAATGGTACAACGCGGGTTTCATTTATCCCATCTCTGGCTCTAAATGGGTGGCCATGATCCATGTTGTCCCAAAAAAGTCGGGAATTCAGACGACCGCCAACGAGGACGGAGAGGAGATCGTAACGCGAGTGCCCATGTCGTGGCGCATCTGTGTGGATTACAGACGCCTGAATGCCGCGACGAAGAAGGATCATTTCCCCCTACCGTTCATTGATCAGATCCTAGAGAGACTAGCGGGGAAAGAATTCTTCTGCTTTTTGGATGGGTTCACGGGCTACAATCAGGTAGCCATAGCTCCGGAGGACCAGGAAAAGACCACGTTCACATGCCCCTTTGGTACCTATGCTTTCAGGCGCATGCCCTTTGGGTTATGCAATGCTCCAGGTACCTTTCAAAGGTGCATGATTGTTGTATTCGCCAAAATGGTCAGCGAATTCCTGGAAGTCTTCATGGAAGACTTCTCGGTCCACGGCAATTCCTTTGATTCCTGTCTTAGGAATCTGGACCGAGTTCTCAAACGTTGTTGTGAGGTTAATTTGGTGCTCTCCTGGGAGAAAAGTCACTTCATGGTGACGGAGGGCATTGTGTTGGGGCACGTCATCTCCAAGAGAGGAATGGAGGTTGACCCTACCAAGGTGGATGTGATCAGATGACTCCAACAACCAACCAACATTATGCAATTGCGGTCGTTCCTCGGGAATGCCGGATTATATCGGAGATTTATCAAAGATTTTTCTAAAATTGCCCGACCGCTAACTGAGCTTTTAGGCAAGGACATGGGGTTTATTGTTGATCACAAATGTCTTGAGTCCTTTAAGCTATTGCAAAGAATGATCATGGACGCCCCTATCCTACAAGCCCCAAATTGGTCTCTGCCTTTTGAGATCATGACGGACGCCTCAGATTTTGCTATTGGGACTATGTTAGGACAGAGGAGGGATGGCGTTCCGTTTGCAATTCACTACGTAAGCAAAGTGCTTGATACTACCCATCGTAACTATACAGTTACGGAAAAGGAAATGCTTGCAGTAGTGTTTGCCTTGGACAAGTTCAGGTCTCACTTAATTGGATCCAAGGTAATTGTGTTCACTAACCACACGGCGCTACGATACTTGATGGAAAAGAAGGACGCGAAGGTGCGTCTTCTTCGGTAGATTTTGCTTATCCAGGAGTTTGATTTGGATATTCGTGATAAACCTGGAAAGAAGAACGTAGTAGTCGATCATCTCTCTCGTCTCGAAGATCTTAATACTTCTGAGGATTCACCAATTCGAGACTTCTTCCCTGATGAGTCGATTTTTGTTGTCGACTCACTCCCATGGTATGCTAATATCGTGAACTATCTTGTCCCCAAGAAGGTTCTCGAGGATTGGTCCAAGAGCCATATTGACCGACTGAAGTCGGATGCTAGACACTACCACTGGGAGGATCCGATCCTTTTCTTTGAAGGACCGGATTGTGTCTGAAGATGGTGTATTCCTCAGAAGGAATACCAGAGTGTCCTTTCTTTATGCCACATCTTGGAGGCAGGAGGACACCACTCCGGGAAGAGGACCGCATGGAAGGTACTACAGTGTGGCTTTTACTGGTCGCAATACCACCATCTTTGCGAAGTCGTGCCCAGTATGCCATAGAATGGGAGGAACCATTGGTTCCAAGGATGAGATGCCGATGCAACCTGTCATCATTTGTGATGTCTTTGACGCCTGGGGCATTGATTTCATGGGCCCATTCCCTGTTAGCCACGGATTCGAGTACATCCTTCTTGAGGTAGACTACCTGTCCAGGTGGGTGGAGGCTATCCCGATTCGAGCCGCAGACAGCAGGACTGTCTGTAAATTCATCAGAGAGCATATCATCTCTAGGTTCAGGATCCCCAAAATGTTGATATCAGATGGGGGTAGCCACTTTGTAAATCGAGAGGTGAAGAAACTCTTGAAGGACTACGGCATCGAACACCGTGTCGCTAGTCCTTACCACCCACAGACTAATGATATGGTTGAGGTGTCGAATAGGGAGGTGAAAACTATATTGCAAAAGCTTTTCTGCCCAGACAGGAAGGACTGGTCTCAGATCTTGGATCAAGTCCTATGGGCTTATAGGACAGCTTACAAGAATCCGTTAGGAACCTCTCCATTTCGAATGGTATTCGGAAAGCCGTGCCATTTGCCCGCAGAGTTAGTGCATAAATCAGAATGGGCAATCAAGAAGGTCAACTGGAACACGCACCTTGGGTAGAAGCAGATAGAAATGGATCTGAATGAACTTGCGGAAGTCAGAAACTGTGCATACGACAACAGTTTGGTGTACAAGGACAAGGTTAAGCGTTGGCACGATAGATATATCAGACGAAAGACCTTTGTTCCTGGACAGAAGGTATGGTTGTTTAATGCAAGGCTGAAGATCTTCCAAGGCAAGTTGAAGTCCAAGTGGACGGGCCCATTCATTGTCCGTGTGGTGCATGATAGTGGATGTGTCGAGATCTCAGATCTCGCAGATGACGCACCGACATTCCTAGTGAATGGACAACTGTTGAAGCACGTCGTCGAAACCAATGAGCAGTTAGTCCATGTTGAGAAGATTGTATTCATACACGAGATAGATTCAGTAGATACACTTCGAGCCGCGCATGAGACCTTGCAGCATTGAGCTCTAGCCATCAGCAGCATCTTGAAAGATTTAGCTCGACACCCTTGTATATACCCATCATTCTTGTACAGTCTGCCCTTTTTCCCTCGCGACTCTAGTAACTCATCCCAGCTTCATCGATCACCATCTATGACTATACTTAGGACGACCATATCCTAAGTATAGGGGGGATGAGCTGCCTGAGTATGTTCTCTGTACATCCTCCAGATCACATTGGTCCTCATACTCACTCCAATCCTATACTTAGGTTGACCTGAGCCTAAGTATAGGGGACCGATGCCTGCCTTGTATATATTCATCCATCTCCCCTCTTGACCTCGTCCGTCCCATTTTTTTTGATTTCCTTCTACACTTAGGCTGTCAGGGCCTAAGTATAGGGGGGTAGGACGACTTATATACATTTTCGCTCCTTTGGCTCTCTTACGCTTAGCACGAGCTATGTCTTTTTCCTCGCTTTCCGTGCTCTGAGGACATAGCACACGCTAAGTATAGGGGGGCGTGTATATATTGCATATATACTTTACCCATAGCTCGTACTTTCATGTATCTGTGTATATATTACGTAAAAATTACGGGATGGGTAAAATTTGGAGAAATTTTTTTGTAAAATACACTTGTATAATCTGTATAATACTTATAAAACTCTTGTAAAATGTTGTAACATAGTAGGTACAAACAAAAAATAAGCTTCTTATTTACTCTTGCATATCATCTTGCATCTAAAAAAAGAGTCTTGCATTTCATTCATCTACTTAGCATGTCATCTGCATCTCATCTGCATATCTTACATAAGCAAAGTGAAAAGCTAGTGGGTTCTGAACCAAGTTATGAGTAGATGTTGAGGAGGGACTTGATTTGACCTTAATCCACCTAATTTCAGAGGAACCTTATAGGAACTGGAGTTAAGATTTCTCAGGCCAATTGACTTAATTCTTCGAGTCCGCAAGTCTATGTTCACATGGCATCTTGATTAGTCTAAGAAGAATATCTCGTGCACACGCATGATTCTTATAGACAGTGACCTAACTTGGACAAGCACAATACACGTAGCTCTTCATTGATGAGGTGGTGAGGAGGTAGAATCCTTTGGCTTGGAGTAGCATGCGGGTGGAAACATCCGTCCTCCTCTAGGGAGGGTAGTGCATCTCAACCTAGTCTGGTGATGTTGACATCTAAGGACGGGACGCTGTGGGTTGTAATAATGCTCCAAAAGAGGGATAGTCTACTGGCTCAAGAGGGAAAAACTCCTGATGACATGTTGCACCTTGTATATAGTTCAAAAAAAATGCAAGAACTCCAAAAAAATCAAACAGGTCCAAGTGAAAATAAAATACCTATCGGAGTATGTATATTAGCAAAGAGTATGCAGCTCGATGACTTGGCTACACTGGTCAGGCATCCCGGGATAGGTAGCTACACCGACTACCGTCCATTCTTTTCTCTACCCCCTCCTCTTGAGTTGGTCGCACTTGAACTTAGAAGGGAAAACCCCGCTCCTCGAGGAAAGAGTTATTAGACAATGTTATTTGAGTTACCTTGTTAGAGGAGGTTGTTTCTGAGCTATTTCTGATGTGGAGAGTTACATTTCACTTACACAGTACAAGTAAGAATCATAGTCATCAGAAATTTGTGTTTGAGGTTGTTCTGACCTGACTGTTGAGGCGTCTTGAATAGAAGACTTGTGCAACTTGAAGTCTGTTAGATCTTAAGTTCAGATCCCAATAAGGTTCCGCCACACAATTAATCCAAAGGTCAAGTCAAGCTCCATTTTCAACCTTTGTTCATGACTTTGGTATGGAACCCAAAATCATTTCACTCTTGCATTTCATTTTAGTTGCTCGGGGACGAGCAAGGTTTAAGTATAGGGGATTGATGAATCTGTGATTCATCACTCTTAAAGTTGAAAATAGAGCCTTGTTCCCGAGTATTTAGCAGCATATTTCCCTTTATCTTGCATAAATAGCATTCATGCATAAATCGACAATACATGCATTTTAGCATTCATATTTGCATTAAATAAGAAGCCAATTCATTTGTAAAATCACTTGTAAAATATCCTCCAATAATTCACCTATTTATTTGTATTTTTATCCCCTCTAAAATCCAATAACACCTTCTTTATAATGTGTACATTATTAGTTAATAATACAAGGAAGAAGGCCAAAATTCCTATCTTGTAAAATACCCAATATAGCCCCAAACCCCCTGGACCTTAGAATGCCAATATCCCTCTTTTAAAATTCCGAATTTGGTCTACTCACCTTCAGATTAATACACATCCAGAGACCTTTAAAATGAGACTAATTTCATTCAATTCGGTGCTCGTATGCAAAACTTGGGTTTTTGGGCGCATGTGTATACTATATGTATGTATATTTGTACTCTTGTATTTTTCTATCATATTTGACCTCATATCCCATTTTAGTCAACATGAAACTTGTAGATCTCATCAATATCTACAACTTTCATGTTTTGAGTTTTTCCAAATTCGGCCTTCTTCTCTCTCTAAATTCACTTTCTTTCTCGACCACTAAGAGCAGGCCACGTGGCGCTCTCAGATTGAGCCACGCGGCCCGCTTCTTTGCGTGCCACGCGCCCAACCTTCCCCGCCGTTCGATCGCTCGCCTCCTCTAGTGATATGGGCCGTTCATCATCGCAGTGATTTTTATCCGCCCGATCAAACCTCTGATCTCATCTGGACCGCTCGCCAGCGCCGCGCCCTCCTTGTGCCACGTGGCGACGCCTATGCCCTCCGATCATAGCCAGATACTCCTTATCCTGGCCATCCATCGCGCAACGCCTCTCGACCTTTCGATCAGACCCCAGGGCTTCATCTCCATCGCACGATAGCGCCTCGACCTGCGCCCGCCATGTGACGCGCCCTGTGCCCTTGATCGTGCTCCACCGATCTAATCCCCACCTTCTGTTTCCGCCCCTCTCCTGACCGTTGGATCGCTCGATCCAACGGTCGATACTTCGTCGTCTACCTCCCGCACACCCCGCACCCCACGTCGTCCACCGTGCGCAAGGGGCTGCCCCCTTTCTATTTTGGGTGCCACGTCGACCACCATCTCTGCCCCCTGGCACCAGCACTACACAGCCCACTCTTCCCTCATCCTCGCCAATCCCCTCGTTCGCCATGAACGCTCTCAATACACAGGCCTGAATAAATCATTTAGTGATTTCCTTAATTAGTTTTAATAGGTTCATTTCACATAAAAAATTAGGTTTATTAATTTTCCTGGATTCCTCACACTTAGATCTATCTAGGATAATTTTTATCTCTAAAAATATTGTGATTTGATATTTATTAAAATTAATTTAGTCAAAATCACCTTGCATTCATTTTTAATTCACAGTAAATTTATTCGGTGTCAGAAAAATCCAAAAAAAATTAAAGTAGCTTAATTTCGTTGCATTTCATCATCTGGCCAAGTTTCATAATTTTTGGAATTAATTTAACCATATTTCTGAATTAACACGTAAACTGGTCTGATTATGCATGTGTCTTTTCCTTCCTGCATAAAATAATTGAAAAAGACCAAAAAAAATCATCCCCTGAAAATCAAACCTTGGAACTTGCTTTAAATCTACCTAAGGAGACAGTTGCCTCCCTAAGTTTGACCTTGGGCTTGCCCAAGTAAAAAAAATTGCCGCTTGCAATTAAATCATCCTTAATTAAAAGTGGTTTTTGATTAGCTCTTATTACCCGACTGCAACGAATGACAACTCATTAATATTTAACTAATAAGGGTAGTAATCAGCCTATCAATATGGGGCATTGTTGCAAGTGCAATATGGGGCATTGTGAGGGGTGCCTCTATAAACTTCCCCCGCTCACGTGTGCCTCACATGAGCGGGATCACGTGTCAAACACATGACGATAGAGCGTGTAGTCCGAGGCTACGGTGTCGAGGAGAGACTGATAGCGGGTGGAGGCGGTGTGCACGGGTGAATTGGAGGCGATCGCGCTACGCGCAACGGTAGCAGGAGTCGGTGGTGGTGCGCCACGGTAGAGAGCTCGGTGGAGGCACAGTCGATGAGGATGTCCTGGAAGCGGAGGGCGCTAAGGTGTTCGGTGGGGGCGGTGGTTGGCTGCTAAGGAGCTGGAGCTCGACCTCGGGCGACACATGCTCGAGGCCGAGGTGGAGGGAGCGACGCTTGGTAGAGGAAACAAGAGTTGCGTGCATGTTGAGCGGAGGAGGCGTGCGAGGGAGGGGGTGTGGCAGGCCGAGGCACCTGCGGGCTGTTGAAGGCTGACACTTGCTGCCAGAGCGCAAAGCAGAGTCGATGACGTGCGTGAAGGCCAGTGGTTGCGAAGATCATTAGCGCACACGTGGTAGAGGTGCACTGCAACGCAAGGGCGGTCACGACTGGAGGCAGAGGCCGACGTGAGTGGTGTTGTTGGGTGCAAGGAGATGAATGGAGGGTGTTAAGTAGTAGGTGTAGGAGTGGAGCTATCCTCCGTCCACGATTAGGTCGGAGTTGGAAGGTTGCGTAAGGGAAGAAGGAGCAATGAGGAGGGAGATAATGATAATGGTTGATTCGCGTGGAGGCGGTTGTCGAATAGAGGGGATAAACAGAGGAAGAAACAATAGAAGCAGAGGTAAAAACATGAAAAGAAAAGAGAAGAAGGAGGGTTCGCTGGAAGGTGGCCTGGGACTGCGAAGGTCCTTTGCCGGTCTTTGCCTCAAGCGAAGTGGCAGTGTCGCGAGGCTAAAGCAGCTTCATGTTGGAATGCTGCGACGAGATGGGAACCACCTCGGATCTCACCTTGAGGATGAGAGGGTCATCGCCGACCTCTACTTCCATGACCGGAGCTATCACCGATGACCTGGAAGGAGATGAGCCCTCATCCCCGGCAACGGTGCCATTTGATAAACCTCAGATCTACCCTTTTGATGTTGTCTAATTGACGATTTCTTTGCAGGCAGATAAATCCGGATCGACCAAAAATTAACTGCACAGATCTATGAATTGTCTAATGAAATTAAGTGTGGTTTTATGTTTGTTTAGCCTAGGCAAGCCCCAGGGTCGACTCAAGGAGGCAAAGGAACAACTCGGGATCAGATTAGAGGGATTAGATCGTTATTTCCCAAGTGAGATTTTTTAATTTTTATATACAATAAAAATGCAGATGCACTGATGCGAATTGGATTAAGTTAACAAGAAAATAACCGACTTTGACAAATTCAATTTTAATGTGAAATTAATTCAAACTAGCCAAGTGATATTTTTTCTAAAAACCTAATCCAACAACGAATGCAAAATGTATTTTTTTTGGAATTCTTGGGTTTAAGATGCACAAATGAAAAATACAAACTTTTTTGGGGGTTTTATGCAATTTTTTGTACAAATGATATGCAAACATTATGAAAAATTTGCAGGAAGTTAATCATGATGAAATGAAGTTACACTAATTTTTTAGTATTTTCTGACACTTTATGATTTTTTATGAATTTTTTACTGAAAGCAGAGTGATTGTGGGTATTTAATTCTTAATTAATCCATGAAATCAAATTATACAGAGAATAATTTATCTCAAATAGATATTTTAATAAGGAATTCAGGAGAGTTGAAATTTCTCAAAAATGATCTTTGTGGATTTAATTAAAAATAAATTACAGAAATAACCCTAAAATTTATTTTATGCACAAGACAATCCAATTTCGATGAAAATTGGATAGTAATTAAAGAACAATTAGATGCATCATCTACAATTTTTTTTCACAATTTTTAGAGTAATAAATAGGTCTGTACGAATTTCAAAGCTTAAATGGGTAAAATATCTTTGATTTTTAATCTCTGATTTTTAATAAAATATCTAATGCTCACAAAAATGCAAATAAATAGCCACAAGATAAAGAATGAGTTGCTCTACAACATGCTATTTTTCGATTAAAAATTGATGTAAAATCGATGTCCAAATTAACGCTCAAAGTCAGGGGTATCTTTGCAAAACTGAAATGAAAGAAATAAACTGAAATTGTGCACATGATGCTTTTGCAAATACATAAACATGAAAGGATATAAATGCAATTTTACCGAAAAAAATTAAAAGAAAGAAAGACCTTCGATGGTTTAAAACTTGTACCCCAAGCTAGGGCACAAAGGAGAGGACGGTCGCACAACCAAGGTGGCGGCTCGGAGGCAGGGAGCTCACGCGCGCGGCTGCACGCGGACGGGGCAGGCGGCGGTGCTGAGGCGAGGATGGGAGGGCACACCTGGCGGCGGTGACGTGCTTCGTCACTGGGTGGAAGGGAACGTCTAGGCGGCGGCGGGAGCGTTTGGCGGCGGTGACGCGCTCCGCCGTGGGGTGATGGAGTGCTGGCAGCCTTGGCGGGTGATGAATACTCATTCATATATTTTAGCTACAAAAACCTTTGCAAATGCATGTAGATACTTGTAAATACAAATAATTACCAAAAGCACGCATTGTGTAAAAAACTAATAATTAGCATGTTTTTGTGCAAAAATAAAAGAATAAAGAATTAAAAAGAAAAAGAGGGAAATATTTAGAATAAATACTGAGCAACCTAATTCCAAGGGAGGGCTCAGCATGGGCCTGACCGCATAAAAGCCAAAGTAGGGAGAGATAGAGAGCTCATGTCTGTAAATATACCTGTAAATATAATAAAATAGTTTCCTCCAAAAATAGAATAAAATGGGCTTGTCTATATTTGTATATATTTGTAAATATAAAATCCAAATAAAAATTGAAAAATTAAAAAGAAAATAAAAATAACTCCCTTGTACATATTCACCTTGTACATAGAACACTTATCTATTTATTTAGCCTTGTAAATAAATAAATTAAATCCCTAAAAATTTGTAAATATTCTATGTTTTATGGTGTAAATAAATAAAATAAAACCATAAAAACAAAAATAAAATAAAAGGAACAAAATTAAAAACCAACAAGAATTTTGTACATATACCATGTATATATATGTATATATCTAATTATTTATCCCTTGTATATAAATAATAAAAATAAAATAAAAACACCTTTTTATTCCTAATTTTATGCTATAAATAAATAAAATATAAAATGGGAATAAAAATGTACAAAAAGAACAAATTAAAAATCAAAAATTAAAAATCTATATTGTAAATATACATATGTATAGCACTATAATGTACATACCCTATTTTTATTTCGAAAAATTAACTAAAAATCACAAAAAATAGAAAAAAAAATAAAATAAACATTTTTCATGTTTTGAGTTTTTTTTATAATTCGACCATTTTCTATTTTTAAATCAATTTTTAAATCATTTCCAAGTGGCCTGCTCTCATTGGTCCACGGGGGGCGTTGACCCCCCGGTCAACTCCCCCATTTGGACCACTTCCCACGGGTCCATGACGCCCGACCTGACTTCGTCGAATTTCTGCGTCATGATCCGACATCCAAATCCGTAAATCTTGGGCGCTATTTCTTCACCTTGCATCCGAGAGGCATGCCCGATCATTAGCCTAGGGATCCGTGCTTCGAGCTTCACGCCCGACTCCGTTCTTGCCGGACCCTCTTTCATATAAAGTCTGAGCTCCGCCTCCTGTTTCACTCATCTTTGGCTCATCCATTCTCCACCCAAGGACCTCCATCGCCTCCACGAGAGTGACAGCTCGCTTCCAGTGGTGTCGCAGCGAGGAAGGAGTGGAGGACCATCGATCCGGCGACGTTGCGCCGCCGTGCGCCGCCTGGAGGTGACGCTCGAGCCTCGGGCACCGACGACCCTTGAGGCAAGGATATGGAGCATCCCCAGCTCCTCCACAGTCGACAGCATCCAGTAGGTAGACCTCTCTCTTTCCCTATTTCTCGAATTTTCATTTTCCCCCAATTCACTCTGTCACCGTCGAGCTTCGATTCCGACCACCCTCGTCTTCGTCCCGATCATCGGAATAGCTCATCATCTTCGCCTTTCCTCTGCGCACCTTCTCCACCCTCTCATCCAACCCAGCTCGCACAGGAGCTGGGATTTGGGGTTCCTCCGTCGTCGCCTCGCCGGAACCCCTTCGCCCCGACGCGCCGATCACATTCACCACCCCTAACCGGGTCGAGGCATTTTGCCCTCGACCCAGGAGCTTGTTGCACATCTTTGCAAGTCCAGAGGAGCCCATCTGAGGGCTTCGACATCCAGGCGCAGCAGCTCCTCCTCCGCCAGTGCCGCCGGAGCTCTCCTGAGCTCCTCGGCACCATCGGAGGGAACCATTCGACGCGGGAGGCCAAGGCGACTCTCCTCCGATCTTCAGCAGCCCGCGAGGAGGTCTTCAGCGCGTACACAAGTCTAGCAAACCTCGTCGGAGTCCAGTTCTTCGAGCATCCTCCGCAGCCGTTCGATCCTCTTCCAGCTCCAAATCAGATCCCAGACGTCCATTAGAGGAGCCGCGCCAGCCGTTCGATCATCAGAGGAGGGATCAGAACCGTCCGATCGTCGAGGGTTAGCCACGTCGTGTCTCATCCGTCCGATCTCCACGTGGCGATCATCCGACGACCGGCTTAATAAAGGGTAAACATCTCTTAGGCCCTTAGGTTTTTAGGTGTTAATTTGTAGTCCTGTAAATATTTTAAAACTTTTATTTGCGTTTGGTAATTTGCATTATGGACCCTGTCGTTTCTGGTATTTACTTTTATACCCCTGTCTGTAGTGGGACACGTGCGTCGACACGTGCTTTTGTGGGTTAATTGCATGTATGTCCTTTAAGTTTCTAGATGTTAATGAATGAGTTTATACTTTTGATATTTGCAGAAATACCCCTGTGAATGGTTTAATTGTGCATGTGCTTTATTTCCTTCGAGCCTACGTGCCGCAGTCTGCCTTGCCAAGCGCTGCTCCTGAACCCGATTTGTCGGGAGGAGGAGGGGTAGACCGAGACCGGACTCTTCCCCCCTATACTTAACTTTGTTAGTCCCTTAGCAAACACTTATTTGAAAAAGAAGTGAAAAAGAGAAAGAAAAAGAAAAAGAGGAGAATGTACATGGATCAAGGATGATTATTAAACTTGCCTTCATTAAATTGAAATATGGAGCTCGATCAGATCTTTGGATTATTAATGTGTCGGAACCTTATTTGGACTTAAGCTTAAAACTCAATAGCCTCTAAGTTCCACCAATCTATAATCAAGACTCCTCAACAATCCAGATCAGAACAAGTCACCAAACACAAACCCTAAAGACCATGAATCTTTCCTTGTACTGTGAATGTGAAGTATAAGCTCTCCACCTCAGAAATGGCAACTTGACAACCCTCCCCCAACAAGGTAACTCTATGACCCCAATCTGGCCACTCTTTCCTCGAGGAGCGGGGTATTCCCTTCTAAGTTCAAGTTCAACCGGCTCAGGAAGAGGGGGAAGAAGAGAATGGACCATGGCCAGTGTAGCCATGTATCCTTGGGAGCTCAACCAGTGTAGCCAAGTCTCCCTGCTGCAAGCTACATAAGGTGGGACATGAATCTCAAGCTTTGCTTATTGCACTATATACATACTCCGGTGGGATTATCATTTTCTATCAGACCCACCACTTTTTTGGAGTTATTTTCTTTTTGCATTTTTTTCAAGTGCATCTATACAATATATACATATGCAGCATATATACAACGAGTTTTTCCTCTTGAGCCAGTAGACTATCCCTCTTTTGAAGCATTATTGCAACCCACAACTCCTGTCGTTAGACCTCATGGCAACCAGACCAAGTTGAGACGCACTTCCTTCACTAAAAGAAGAAGAGAGGTTCCGCCTAGAAGTACTACCCTCATATGCTACCCCAAGTCAAGGAAGACTGCCTCCTCACCACCTCATCCGCAGAGAGCTCGGTGCAAAGTGATGTGTCCAAGTAAAGCCATTGTCTATATGAGTCATGTGTGTGTTGTTAAGTGTTCTACTTAGGCTCATTGAGATGACATGTGATCATAGCCTAGTGGACTCAAAGAATTAAGTCACCATGGACCTGAAAAGCCTTAACCCTAAGCCCTATAAGGTTCCTCTTAGAAATTAGGTGGATTAAGATCTTAATCAAGCTCCAATTCCCAATTTGATTCCAGGCTAGTTTAAATGTCAACTATGATCCGGAAAAACTATATACATATATACAAAGATGCTATTTACACAATATTGACACACATGCAAAATTTTTGAAAAATGTTTTGAAATCATGAATGAATGAATGCATGAATGCAGTTTTGCAAAAGTATTTACACATATTTACACAAGATTTTTGCAAACTTTTGATTTTCAAAACATTTTGGAAAAATTTTGTACTATATACATAATTTTGATAAGAAAATATTTACACAAACTTTACACCAAAAGTTTTTGAAAACATTTTTACAAAAATAATTTGTACACTAGCTATGTATGTGCAAATAAAAGAATGTTTATTTGCAGGAAAAATTTTTAATTTTTGTGGTTTTTAGGGTTTTTAGCCAATTTTATTTATTAACACACTCACACAAAGTACGAGTTATGGCTAAAGTATATATGAAATATATACACACCCCCTTATACTTAGCTCGGACTATATCCTCAGAGTCAAGAGCGATGAAGAAGACATAACTCGTGCTATGTGTAGGAAAGTGAAAAGGAAGGCTATATACAGAGACGAATGAATGAATAGAAACTCAAGAGACTCTCGGCTTTTCCCTCTTAACTTGGGTCAAGTAATCCTAAGTATAGCAGGCTGTACACAAAAGGGAAAGCCGAGTGGAGAATGTACAGGGTCTACCCCCCATACTTAGGGTAAAATATCCCTAAGTATAGGCAGCAAAAACAGGGGTCGATAGAATCAAAAGAAATACCCAAAGGTCCTACATCCCCCCTATACTTAGGGTAAAGTACACCCTAAGTATAGCATAATCAAAGATGAAGAAAGGGATGTGGGACTAAAGAATGTAATGATATGGACATCTGGATCTATACAGGTCGGAAGAACAGTGATAATCAGGTGTAAGATGCAATAGATGTGAGTCAAAAGACCACATCTCACGCAAAATGAATAGGGGCAACATCAACGACCCGCGGCTCATGATCTAGAAATGGCTTGAGCCGCTGGCCGTTCACTCGAAAGGTACTCTCAGAAGACAACTCGGATATGTCAATGATATCGTTGTCGTGTACCTTTCTCACCAGATAAGGTCCCTTCCATTTGCTCTGTAACTTCCCTGGAAATAGACGAAGCCTAGCATCAAACATCCATACTCTCTGTCCAGGCTCAAAATGCTTGTGGCTTATATGAGAATCATGCCACTCCTTCACTCTCTCCTTGTATTGTAGGCTGTTTGAGAAGGCGGTATCTCTAAGATCCTCCAAGGCTGCTAACTCTGCCCTCCTCTGGTCTCCTACACTATCTGGATCAACAAGTATCTCAGTGACTGCCCAAAGTGACACCCTGTTCGACACCTCGGCTAGACCATTCGTCTGTGGGTGGTATGGAGTGGCAACTCGGTGGTCTATGCTGAACTCGCTAGCGAGGGCCTTCATGTGGTCGTTGATGAAATGAGACCCCCAATCTGAAATCAACACTCGAGGGACCCCAAACCGCGCGATGATGTGCTTCCTCAAAAATCTGCAAACTGTCCTAACATCAGCGGCTCGGGCGGGGATGGCCTCAACGCAACGACTAACATAATCTACGGCCAACAGAATGTACTCAAATCCCTGACTCTTAGGGAATGGACCCATGAAATCGATGCCCCATGCGTCAAAAACCTCACAGAAGTGAATGGGCTGCATCAGCATCATATCACGCTGTCCACAAGTGCCCATCCTCTGACAGTCAGTACACCTCTTCACGAACTCATCAGAGTCCTTGAAGAGGGTAGGCCACCACAAGCCGGATTGGAGCACTTTTTGTGTCGTTCTCCTCCCAGAGTGATGTCCTCCTGCCTCAAGCTTGTGGCAGTAAGTGAGGACGCTATGGTGCTCCTCCTGAGGAATGCACCTACGCCAGACGTTACCCCCTCCTTCGTGGTAAAGGATGGGATCCTCCCAGTGGTAGGACTTGGCCTTCGTGAGGAAGGTCTCAAGCCTCTGCCTGGGCCAACCTTGTGGGACTTTCTTAGCAACAAGAAAGTTCACAATATCGGCATACCACGGAAGTGAGGCGGTAGCAAGGATCACCTCATCTGACAAATAGGATCAATCTGCTCAGAATCCTCAGGCTACTCTAATCGGGAGAGATGATCCGCCACCACATTCTTGACTCCAGGCTTATCCTTGATTTCAATGTCGAACTCCTGGAGTAGAAGGATCCATCTAGTCAGTTTGGCCTTGGCATCCTTCTTTGCCATGAGGTATCGGATGGCGGTGTGATCAGTAAACAGGGTCACTCTAGATCCAATAATGTACGATCTGAACTTATATAGGGTGAACACTACGGCTAGCATCTCCTTCTCTGTGACTGTATAGTTCCGCTGAGCGGAATCCAATGTGCGGCTAGCGTAGTGGATAGCAAAGGAGACTCCATCCCTCCTCTGTCCCAGCACGGCCCCCACGGCAAAATCGGAGGCATCCATCATGATCTCAAATGGGAGAGACCAATCAGGCGGCTGGAGAATAGGAGCCTCTATAACACATTGCTTGAGAGTCTCGAACGATGAAAGAAACTTGTCATCGATAAGGAACTCAGTGTCTTTCGTCAGCAGGTCAGTCAACGGTCGGGCAATCCTACTGAAATCATGAATGAATCGTCGGTAGAAACCGACGTGCCCCAGGAATGACCGTAACTGCTGCAAATTGGACGGTGGTGCGAGTTTTCTAATGGCATCTACCTTGGTCGGATCAACCTCCATGCCCCTGTTGGAGATGATATGGCCAAGCACCGTCCCTTGAGTCACCATGAAGTGACTCTTCTCCCAAGATAGCACCAAGTGAACCTATATACATCGCTGAAGTACTCGGTCTAGGCAGTCAAGACAGGAGTCGAATCTGTCGCCGTAAACCGAGAAATCATCCATGAAGACCTCCAAGCACTCCCCTACCATGTCCGAAAAGATCGACAACATGCATCTCTGAAAGGTCGCAGGGGCATTGCATAGCACAAATGGCATGTGTCGGAAGGCGTATGTGCCGAAGGGACAGGTAAAGGTGGTCTTGTCCTGGTCCTCGGGAGCGATGGCCACCTGGTTGTAGCCCGAGTACCCATCCAGAAAACAGTAGTGGCTCTTCCCCGCCAGTCTCTCAATGATCTGATCTATAAAGGGCAGGGGGAAATGATCCTTCTTGGTGGCCTGGTTGAGTCTCTTGTAGTCAACGCAGACCCGCCGAGAAGTAGGTACTCGTGTATCAATCTCCTCTCCAGACTCGCTAATCACTGTAGTGATGCCCGTCTTCTTGGGCACCACATGCAAAGGGCTGACCCACTTGGAGTCGGAGATGGGGTAGATAAAATCGGCGCTCCACCATTTCGATATCTCCTTCATGACAACCTCTCTCAGATTCGGGTTCAGCCGCCGCTGGAACTCACGCGACGGCTTCGCCTCATCCTCGAGATAGATATGGTGGGAGCACATGGCCGGACTTATCCCCTGGAGATCTGCTATGCTCCATTCAATCGCCTTGCGGTTCTTTTCAAGAACCCCCATCAGACGGGATTCTTTCTCTCCAGTCAAATCAGCGGAGATAATGACTGGGTACATCTCAGGCTCACCCGCAAGGAATCTGTACTTCAGCGAAGTAGGGAGCAGCTTCAGCTCTGGACAGCTGGGTGCTGGTGGATCTGGCCTCTGAAAAGTCTGCGTAAACGCTGCCAAATCTGCATGGGAGAACTGGAACGCTCTGTCAATCTCAGAAACTGGAGAAGGCTGCCCTGATGGACTGTCTCTGCTCTGCTCGGCATCTACCTATTCCTCAGCTGTAGGCTTAGTGGAAATCAGGTCTGGCATG
This sequence comes from Ottelia alismoides, assembly GCA_037367405.1. Classification (NCBI taxonomy): domain Eukaryota; kingdom Viridiplantae; phylum Streptophyta; class Magnoliopsida; order Alismatales; family Hydrocharitaceae; genus Ottelia; species Ottelia alismoides. Next base: position 93,341 of record JAZKJV010003806.1, on the reverse strand, counting down.
TAATCCTCACAATCTGCCCAATCAGACTCTGACTCCGAGGGATCTGTATCATCTAAGGTGGCATCAGTACCACCATCATCACAAAAATCAGTGCCGCGGTCGAGAACCGGCTCTGTTGCCTCAGAAGTATCCTGGACCAGGAATGTGCTCTCCAAGCTCTCCTCTGTTGTCGTCTCTGCATCAGCGGAATCTGAAAATGAGAGGATGGCCTGTGCTGCTGGGTCTGCCCAAACTGCCTCATCGTTTGTGATCACAAAGTCACAGTCCTGATGATGTCTAGCCCAGTATCTATCGTCTGATCTGTATCTGAAGTGGTCTCTGAGCATGCTCTCTCTCTGCCTCTGATGTCCTCGACCGTCTCTATTTGTACACTTTCGCCCTCGAGGCGAAAGTATACCTTCCCGCTATCATGGTCAGTCACCGCCTTGGCTGTGGTCAAGAACGGACGACCGAGAATGATGGGGGTATCAGTCACTGAATCAGGGATCTCCATGTCCAACACTACGAAGTCCACGGGGAATTGTAGGCCCAGAATAGTGACGACAACGTCTCACAACAACCCCTTCAGCCTCTTGACAGATCGATCAGCAAACTGAAGGACTGTCCTGCTCTGTTTAAGAGTTTTCAACTCGAAGCGGTCGAGAAGAGCTGCCGGAAGTAGGTTGATCGACGATCCGCTATCTAATAGAGTACGGTCGAACCTCTACTCTCTGATGTGGCATCTGACATAGGGGGCTCCGGAATCTGGTCTCTTGGCCGGCAGATGGTTCTGGATCGCGAAACACGTGGCTTTCGTCAGCACATGGATCTCTGAGTGGTGGTTCCTCCTCTTCCTCCTGACTGTGGTCCTGTCTCTCAGTGAACGCTGAAGAAGGGGAATGTGCTGCAAAGCCTCCTGAAGAGTCAGCTGTATGTGAAACCGATCTATCATCTGCTGGCTGAACTCTTCCTGATCTCTCTTTTTTGGATTTTCTTTTTTCTTCCCCTTCTCCATCTGAAGGGCTCTAGGGAAGGGGATCACGGAGTCCTTCTCAGATGAAGGACTAGGAAAGGGTCTAGACGGCTCGACGGCCGGATCCACACATACATCATGCACCACAGTGGGATCAAAAAAACCAAACCCTTTCCTTTATTCACAATAGAGTTCAAGATACATCAGAAGTAGGAAAAACAATAGGTCTCTCAACAAAAGCATGGGTGGCCTCAGCACCACCATCAGCTGGATCTGCTGGACGACTCGCGGCCTCAGTACCGCGCTCTGGCTCGGCATCAGGGGTGGCCTCAGTACCACCTCCTCGAACTGGCGAAACGGCAGCCTCAGCACCGCCTGTGGAATCAGCATCCTTGGTGGCATCAGTACCACTGTCATCATCTCTAGCAGCCTCAGTACCGCTCTCCTCCTCCTCGTCGGGCGCTCTAGGTGTATCCTCATGATGTAGCTCAAACGAGGCACCGCCTTCTGGCATCCTACCGCTCCTAAGTGTGACAAAATCAGTATCAAAAAGATATCCAGTCATATCACCAAATGCATCACTAGGAGTAGTATACTCAGTACAAGCTACCTGCTCAGATTTCCTCTTCAGGTTGTTGGGGTTCGGCTCAATCTGGGCAGGGATGGCGGCCTTCCCTCTCATAATGTCCCGCATCTCCTGGCGGAACTCGTCCATCTCCCGTCGGAAAGTAGCCTGCTGATCAATGAGAAGACAGGCTATATCATCCAAGGCGAGGCTCTCGTAGGGTGGCCCATGAGAGCCTGACGGGTAGCCTCTCTGGTAGTGAGGCTGCTGGAACTGGTGTTGTGGCTGAGAGGGGTACGGGTGATGTTGTTGCTGTTGTTGAGGCTGATCTTGCCTCCAAGACTGTCCTTGCTGATAGGGACAAGGACCATACTGTGACGACTGCTGCTGCTGCTGTGGTGGGTACACTGGGGGTTGCTGCTGCTGCGGCTGGTGATCTCTCTGATGGTCGTACTGGCCACCCTGACCAGATGGCTGCTACTGGGGCTGGGCACCTCCGGTCCCCCAATGGAATCCGGGATGGTCTCGTCGGATACCGGGCTGAGGGCGGTCATACCAAATCCCGTTGACATCCATCAACGGCTCTGCATTGTACTGGGGTGGCGGGAGTACTGCCAGAGGCTGATCCGGCTGGTATACCACCATCTGCAAGTCTGGAGACGGTGGTGACTGGTAGGTGGGATGCGGCTACTGGTACGGCTCCGCCCGTACAAGGTGAACCTGTCTAGGCTGCCGGTGAGAGCTGGAGCGCTGGGATGAGCTGCTGATGCTGCCGTGATCGCCTCGTGACTGAAGACGGGGCTGGGAAGCCGTCTGTGCCTCCTGGAGACACATGAGCTGGGTCTTCAAGTCACTCAAAGTCTGTGCCATCTGATCCATCTGAGTGATGCCCTGGCACTGCTTCTTCTCTATAATCTCCATCCGGTCCAGCTTCTCGCTGATGATCCCCATGTCCGCGGCTGATGACTCGGCCTGTGCTGCTGCTACCGTGGACGAACTGGAAGGACCAGCGTTGACCCGTGCTATCCTCTGGTACTGCACGGTCTATGGCTGCTGGGGTCTGCCCTGAGTATACAACCAGATTTGGGACATCACCATGTAGTTCTCGGCCATCTCCTCGTAGATGTCCCAGACCTGGTCGTGATCCTTGGTGAAGTAAGACCCGCCACAAGAAGTGTTCACCAAGCCCTGAAGCTCTGGTGTCAGCCCGCTGAAAAAGCTCTGCACGAGGTTCGGCTTGGAAATGTCGTGGTGCGGGCATCTATCAGTCAGCTCTCTGAACCTCTCCCATGCCTCATGGAACTGCTCGTTGGGGAGCATGGAGAAGTTGCTGATCAGGGCTCTCGCGGCATTGGTCCGCCCGAGTGGGTAGTACTTATGCAAGTAGTCGGTGTGGAGCTGCTCCCAAGTGTAGACAAACTTCCCCAGATGTTTCAGCCAGGTGGCTGCTCTGTCTGCCAAAGAGAAGGGGAAGGCAATCATCCGTATCGTGTCCTGGTCCACCTGACGATCGTGGACAGTACTGCAAATCATGAGAAACTCCTGGAGGTGGAGATGGGGCTCCTCGGTGGCGAGCCCATGGAAACGGGGGAGGAGCTGTAAGGTGTTCAGGGGGAACTTGAAGTCCCCCACGATGGCTGGTAAGACAACCCAGTGATGCATCAAGGTCGATCCGGGGTTGTGCAACTCCCGCATCGGTCTCGGTGGGTCTCTTGCTCCTGCCGCGGCGGCTGCCGCTGTGGCGACGGCCGCTGCGGCTGCTGCTGTTGCATCATCTGGGACTCTCGGCCCGTCTCTACGCTGCTATCGCTCTGCTCTCATATGCTCCATCTCTCTCCTCATATCCAACATAAATGCTACCAGATCCCTCAACTGCTGCTGCACTGTCTCGAGGGAGGCGATCAGGGTGGAGTTGATCGCACCCTGGTCCGGAACAAAATGCTCGGGCTGTGGACCTCTACTGCGATCATCAGAACTGCCGGCCATGGTCTCTGCAAAATAAACGATCCATACTCAGGTGTCGATAAATCTGAAAGTCTCTCCTCTGGCACTGGCTTCTCGAAACAGAAAGAAAGGGGGTCGAGGGGGAACAGGGTGGAATCATACTCGGGTTCGGAGAGCTAGTCTCGGCTCTCGCGAACCAACCTAGATGAACGGGTAGACGCGCCCGAAAGCGGTGCAGCCAGAGGCTGCCTAAGAGATCGTCTGCCCATCATCTTGATGTGGCGAGTAAGGCGGATGAGATCTGGAGAAATTATGATCATAAGCAAACCCCCAAGTTCACCAACGCAACACGAGCTGAAGACCGTGAAGGTTCGGTCAATTTATCTTGTTAATTTTTATTTTGGTGAACAATCAAGATATCAGAGTGATTACGTGGCCTGCTGGGATACCCGATACTTTCCCAACCGACTGTCCCGCACAGAAGTAGTCGGTAATCAGTCGAGAATAGTACCGGAGGGCTCTACCTAGTGTTCGGGTCACTCTCTCGCACAACCAAACCAAACAATGAGGGGGTGCTCTCCCCAAGACAAGTTTTTAAATGAGGTGTCTTTTAAGGTCAATAGTTTTAGCAGTCCCAATTTTATGGTTTTTCTTTTTAGGTCTTTTTCAATAAAAACAAAAACGCCTAACGAATTTTTCGGTTCTCCTGGTTATTAAGTCAAAAACAGGGGGAGAAGACGAAAAAGCCGATGCGCGATGAAATCAATGATGCATGCGGAGTAAGAAATGCGTACCTGTCTCCAGCAATCTACATGCAATATGATCCGCGCAGAATTTAAAGACAGAAAAGAAACTACCTAAATGGTGCAGCGGAAAAACCGAGTCCTAAGCAGGCAACTTTTACACGAAAGAACCGTCTAGCTGGTCACCAGCCTCCGATCCAAAGCGTCCGGTCTCGGTCTACCCCTCCTCCTCCCGACAAATCGGGTTCAGGAGCAGCGCTTGGCAGGGCAGGTTGCGGCATGTAGGCTCGAAGGAAATGAGTCAGCTATTTTTATTAACTTTTTATTAGTAGATCCAATTAATGAACTATAGGCACAAGCAGTCTATTAGGTGTTTGGATCCTACTCAGTACGGCATAATCAAACAGAAAGTTCTAAAGCTAGGGGCTCGAGAAAAACCATGTGAAACCATAAAAGGCAGCGAAAAACAAAAACCGCGAAAAAGCCGTGAAAAAGCAAACTACCTACTGGGTCCCCCGAGCATACCGGTGCTCGGCGAAACAGACACGAGAAAGTGTCCAAGTCCAAGTCTATTGTCCCTGTATTATTACAACAGTTCAAATGACAGAAATAAAATCTAATCTACTCCACGCCCACTCAGCTACTCTCTCACACTCTCCTGCGGCTCCGTGCAGAAGGGAGCCACCTCCGAATCTCACGGTTGCGTCGGCTTCTCGAGAGTCACCGCCTCGGTCCTCGGGCCCTCGCAAGAAAGAAAGAGAGTGTCACATACCAAAATAAAATAATCAAATAAAGGCAGGAAACTAAGCAGGGGTATATGTACAAAAAATGAGAAACAAAATAAACAAGCAAAATCAAAAACAAAATAAAAGAAAAGAAAATAAAATAAAATAAAAAATAAGAGAAAAATAAAAAGCCGCGAAAAGCCGCGGACTCAGAAAGAGCCGCGGAAAGCCGCGAAAAAGAAAACAAAACAAAAATAAAAACTACTAAGCCGTGCTCCCCGACAACGGTGCCATTCTGATGACCGAAAAACCCGAGCAACTAAGGTAAAGAAATAGAACTAAGGTCGTTGCGACCTCAGTCGCTCAATAGTCAATCGGTCAATCAAAAAAATAAATTGCAGACCACCAAAGTAGGATAAAAATCAAATAAAAATTAAAATAAAAGCAAGTAAACAAGCCAATACAACCAATTATTTAATCACTCAAAAATCATCCAAAAATTAAAATAAAAATGTTTTTATGTTTTTTATATTTTTTACTATTTTTGGTTAATTTTTGGTATTTTTCTGATTTTTATTGGATTTTCTAAAAATCAAACAAGGCGGAAAATAAAAGGTATTGTCCAGTCAGGTTTCAAGGGCCAATTAAAATGCAAATTGGCCCTATTAAAACCTGAAGGTAATTTTCCTGTAAAGATCAAAACAAAAGGAAAATTTGGCCACTGGAATTATTAATTTTTGATTTTTCTTTTATTTATTAGTATTTTTATGGGTTTTTAGGGGTTTTGTAATTTTTAGAGGTTTTATAAATCCCAAAATGACCACAATTGGTCAAAAAATCAAACAAGGCAAAACAAACACTATGATTTTTTTGTAATTTTTAGAGTTGTTTTAATATTTTTTGTGATTTTTAAAGTTAGACAGTAAAGAAAATGCGTGTTTTTGAATTTTTAAAAATAATAAATGAAATAAAAAATGTCTCAAAAATTGGAGAAAATTTTACACCATGGCAGGAGCCATGTGTCCAATTTTCATCGAATTTGGAGTTAATTTGCTATTTTATTAAAATTAAAAACAATGGTATAGTGCACATGGACCTGTACGCAAATAACACAAGTTCCAGGGGGTCCGGTGCAAATTCTCCATGAAATCACGCGCGAGGCACGTGACCTGGGCACACAGGGACCTAATTGCAAGAAAACTTAAGTTCCTGGCCTTTTTAGTAACATGTACTAAAAGTCCAGGGGCTCAAGTGTAAATAACCCACGAAATAAAGCACATGCACAATTAAACCATTCACAGGGGTATTTCTGCAAATATCAAAAGTATAAACTCATTCATTAACATCCTGAAACTTAAAGGACATACATGCAATTAACCCACAAAAGCGCGTGTCCCACTACAAACAGGGGTATAAAAGCAAATACCAGAAACGACAGGGTCCACAATGCAAATTACCAAACGCAAATAAAAGTTTTAAAATATTTACAGGACTACAAATTAACACCTAAAAACCTAAGGGCCTAAGAGATGTTTACCCTTTATTAAGCCGGTCGTCGGATGATCGCCACGTGGAGATCAGACGGATGAGACGCGATGTGGCTAATCCTCGACGATCGGACGGTTCTGATCCCTCCTCTGATGATCGAACGGCTGGCGTGGCTCCTCTAATGGACGTCTAGGATCTGATCTGGAACTGGAAGAGGATCGAACGGCTGCGGAGGATGCTCAAAGAACTGGACTCCAGCGAGGTTTGTCGGACTCGTGTACACGCTGAAGACCTCCCCGCGGGCTGCTGAAGATCGGAGGAGAGTCGCCTTGGCCTCCCGTGTCGAATGGTTCCCTCCGATGGTGCCGAGGAGCTCAGGAGAGCTCCGGCGGCACTGGCGGAGGAGTTGTTGCGCCTGGATGTCGAAGCCCTCAGATGGTCTCCTCTGGACCTGCAAAGATGTGCAACAAGCTCCTGGGTCGAGGGCAAAATTCCTCGACCTAGTTAGGGGTGGTGAATGTGATCGGCGCGTCGGGGCGAAGGGGTTCCGGCGAGGCGACGACGGAGGAAGCCCAAATCCCAGCTCCTGTGCGAGCTGGGTTGGATGAGAGGGTGGAGAAGGTGCACGGAGGAAAGGCGAAGATGATGAGCTATTCCGATGATCGGGACGAAGACGAGGGTGGTCGGAATCGAAGCTCGACGGTGACGGAGCGAATTGGGGGAAAATGAAAATTTGAGAAATAGGGAAAGAGAGAGGTCTACCTACTGGATGTTGTCGACTGTGGAGGAGCTGGGGATGCTCCAGGTCCTTGCCTCAAGGGCCGTCGGTGCCCGAGGCTTGAGCGTCACCTCCAGGCGGCGCACGGCGGTGCAACGTCGCTGGATATATGGTCCTCCACTCCTTCCTCGCTGCGACACCACTGGAAGCGAGCTGTCACTCTCGTGGAGGCGATGGAGGTCCTTGGGTGGAGAATGGATGAGCCAAAGTTGAGTGAAACAGGAGGCGGAGCTCAGACTTTATATGAACGAGGGTCCGGCAAGAACGGAGTCGGGCGTGAAGCTCGAAGCACGGATCCCTAGGCTAATGATCGGGCGTGCCTCTCGGATGCAAGGTGAAGAAATAGCGCCCGGGATTTACGGATTTGGATGTCGGATCATGACGCAGAAATTCGGCAAAGTCGGGTCGAGCGTCATGGACCCGTGGGAAGTGGTCCAAAGGGGGGAGTTGATCGGGGGGTCAACGTCCCCCATGGACCAATGAGAGCAGGCCACTTGGAAATTATTTAAAAATTGATTTAAAAATAGAAAATGGCCGAATTATAAAAAAACTCAAAACATGAAAAATGTTTATTTTATTTTTTTCTATTTTTTGTGATTTTTAATTAATTTTTCGAAATAAAAATAGGGTATGTACACTATAGTGCTATACATAGGTATATTTACAATATAGATTTTTAATTTTTGATTTTTAATTTGTTCTTTTTGTACATTTTTATTCCCATTTTATATTTTATTTATTTATAGCATAAAATTAGGAATAAAAAGGTATTTTTATTTTATTATTATTATTTATATACAAGGGGTAAATAATTAGATATATACATATATATACATGGTATATGTACAAAATTCTTTTTGGTTTTTAATTTTGTTCTTTTTATTTTTTTTATGGTTTTTATTTTATTTATTTACATCATAAAAGATAGAATATTTACAAATTTTTAGGGATCTAATTTATTTATTTACAAGGCTAAATAAATAGATAAGTGTTCTATGTACAAGGTGAATATGTACAAGGGAGTTATTTCTATTTTCTTTTTAAATTTTTTCAATTTTTATTTGGATTTTATATTTACAAATATATATAAATATAGACAAGCCCATTTTATTCTATTTTTGGAGGAAAATATTTTTATTATATTTACAGGTATATTTACACACATGAGCTCCCTATCTCTCCCTACTTTAGCTTTTATGCGGTCAGGCCCATGCTGATCCCTCCCTTGGAATTAGGTTGCTCAATATTTATTCTAAATATTTCCCTCTTATTCTTTTTAATTCTTTATTCTTTTATTTTTGCACAAAAACATGCTAATTATTAGTTTTTACACAATGCATGCTTTTGGTAATTATTTGTATTTACAAGTATCTACATGCATTTGCAAAGGTTTTTGTAGCTAAAATATAAGAATAAAGAGTGATGAATGAGTATTCATCGCCGCAGCGCGACGGAGAAGCGGTGCTGGAGCGCACGCATGCGGCGTGCGTGGACGGGGCTGCGCTGGGCGTGCTCGTGCGGAGCTGGGCTGAGGGACGGCGGCACCGCTCAACTGCGGGTGGGGTGGCGCGTCGAGGGAAGGCGGTGTAGCGAGGCGGCGTGCCTAGGCGGTGCGGCGAGGGACGTGGGGTGCTGTTGGTTGTGCGAGCCGCTCGTGGGGCTGGTGATGGAGGACGGCAGTCCTGTTGGAGCTGGAGCAGCGTCGGGAGTGGAGGGGCTGGCGGCCAGGAGCTGGGTGGTGCGTTGCGTGCGAGATAACGTAGGGGCGCTGGTGGCGGAGCAGCTAGAGGTCGGTGGCCAGCGAGGAGGCGTGGGGCCGTGCGGACGGTGGACGTCGATGGCGCACCTGGATGGTGCCGGTGGCTGGGACGGTTGCAGCTCCTGTTTTATTTTTTGTATTTTCTTTTTGCAATTTTTTATTATTTTTTTTGTAAACAGTAGATAGAAAATGTAATGTGATATGGTGTGAGTGTTTTATGATAATGGTGAGAGTGGTCGTGATGATGTATGGTTTATGATGGAGATGATGATGAAAGAGATGATTGTGATGGTGGTGGTTGATGAATAAAATGATGGTGTGGTTTTTGTTTGATAAACAAGATAAACAAACTACGTTAGATAAAAAAATGACTAAATAAAGATAGAGAATATACCTGTGAATTGCTGAAAGTGGAGTCGCGTTGTGCGGCTTCCATGGTCACTTCAAGGAGATGGCGACCTCCGAAGCTTGGCAGCGAGTTTGGAGAAGCTGCTGCTACGTGGGCGGTGCTCCACGGATCTCACCTGAGCCTTGTCGTCGCTCGACCTACTGCGCCAAAGCTGTCACCAGTGTCGCATCAAAGGGGGCTTGGGGCTCTCTTTCTCTCAAGAACGTTGGATGATGAACAATGGAGGAGAAGATGAGAATATAAAGAGGAGGAGGGAGTTGGAAAAGAGATGGAGAGAGTGGAGTAGTGGGGAGTTATTGGCTTGGAGTGGAAGACAAGTAAGGGGAGAAGAGGTAAAAGGGGGATAAAATATATAATTAATAAAATAATATAGTAGGCTACTAAAAATAATTAAAATAGCAATAGTAAAATAATAATAATAATAAATCCGAAAATAATAAAAATAAATCCGAAAATAATAAAAAATGGGGTGACATGTGGCGTCTCCAGGAGCTGCCACATGTCGTTTCTAGAAAATTCAAAAATTAAATGTAAAGAAAAATAAAAAAGAAATAACAAAAGTGATTAAATCAAAAAGTGGTCAACACAAAAGTTGCTCGTCTCGTCGAGATCTACAACTTTTGTGAAGGGTCGAAAATCAAAAGAAGTCATCTATATAAAATGTATTTTTGGGTGGTACCTTATAGATATAAAATACCGCATTTTATCTTTTATAAATTTTTTGTCAATTTTAAAAGAGAGAAAAATCAAAATAAAGTTAGAAAAATATGAAAGAAATATTTACAACTTAATCTATTTTTTATTTTTAATAATTAAGAAAATAAAAGGATAATATGAAGGGCAAAACAGTCAATATGTACAATATACAAAAGGGGTCCAAACCCCAAGTTTTGCATACGAGCTCCGATTTTAATGAAATTGGTCTTGTTTTGAATGTCTCTGAATGTATATTACTTTAAAAGTGAGTAGACCTAAATCGGACACCGTATGAGAGAGATATGTGTATTTTTAGGCTCCTAGTCTCAAACTTGGATTCAGGTTTTATTAGTTAATTTTACAAGTTAGAATTTTTTGATATTTTTCTTTAATTAGTGTTAGTAATATATATATACTATTAGTTGGTTTTATTGGATTTGGAGATAGTATAAAATACATACAACTATGGTATTTTAGCTAATATACAGGTGAATATTTACAAGTGAATTTGGCTTCTTATTTAATGCAAATATGAATGCTAAAATGCAGATATTATGCTTGCATGCATGAATGCTAATTTCGCAAGATAAGGGGAAATATATTGCTATTTACTCGGGAATAAGACTCTATTTTCAACTTTTAGAGTGATGAATCACGGATTCATCACTAACATAATCAACGGCCAACAGAATGTACTCGAATCCCTGACTCTTAGGGAATTGACCCATGAAATCGATGCCACATGCGTCAAAAACCTCACAGAAGAGAATGGGCTGCATCGGCATCATATCATGATGTTCACAAGTGTCCATCCTCTGACAGTCAGTACACCTCTTCACGAACTCATTAGAGTCCTTGAAGAGAGTCATCAGAGTCCTTGAAGAGAGTAGGCCACCATAGGCCGAATTGGAGCACTTTTTGTGTCGTTCTCCTCCCAGAGTGATGTCCTTCTGCCTCAAGCGTGTGGCAGTAAGTGAGGACGCTGTGGTGCTCCTCATGAGGAATGCACCTACGCCAGACGCTATCCCCTCCTTCATGGTAAAGGATGGGATCCTCCCAATGGTAGAACTTGGCATTCGCGAGGAAGGTCTCAAGTCGCTGCCTGGGCCAATCTTGTGGAACTTTCTTGGCAACAAGATAGTTCACACTACCGGCGTATCACGGGAGAGAGGCGATAGCAAGGATCGCCTCATCTGGGAAGGTCTCACAAATAGGCTCAATCTGCTCAGAATCCTCAAGAAACTCCAATCGGGAGAGATGATCCACCACCACGTTCTTGACTCCAGGCTTGTCCTTAATCTCTATATCAAAATCCTGGAGTAGAATGATCCATCTGGTCAATCTGGCTTTGGCATCCTTCTTTGCCATGAGGTACCTGATGGCGGTATGATCAGTGAATATGGTCACTCTAGATCCAATGATGTAAGATCTGAACTTATCTAGGGCGAATACTACGGCTAGCATCTCCTTCTCAGTGACGGTGTAGTTCCGTTGAGCAGCATCCAAAGTCCGGCTAGCGTAGTGAATAGCAAAGGGGACCCCATCCTTCCTCTGTCCCAGCACGGCCCCTACGGCAAAATCGGAGGTATCCATCATGATCTCGAATGGGAGAGACCAATCAGGCGGGTGGAGGACATGAGCCTCTACAACTAGAGTCTTGAGAGTCTCAAATGACGCAAGGCACTTATCATCGACTATGAACTCAGTGTCCTTGGTCAGCAGATCAGTCAACGGTCGGGCAATCCTGCTGAAATCATGAATGAATCACCGGTAGAAACCGACGTGCCCCAGAAAAGACCGTAACTGCCGCAAGTTGGACAGTGGATTGAGTTTTCTAATGACATTTACCTTAGCTGGATCAACCTCCATGCCCCTGTTGGAGATGATATGGCCAAGCACCTTCCCTTGAGTCACCATGAAGTGACTCTTCTCCCATGAAAGTAAAAGGTGAACCTCAATGCATCACTGAAGGACACGGTCTAGGCAGTCAAGAAAAGAATCGAATCCCTCGCCGTAGACCGAAAAGTCATCCATGAAGACCTCCAAGCACTCCCCCGCCATGTTCGAAAAGATGGACAACATGCACCTCTGGAATGTCGATGGGGCGTTACACAATCCAAAGGGCATCTGTCTGAAAGCATATGTCCCAAAGGGACAGGTGAAGGTAGTCTTGTCCTGGTCTTCAGGCGCAATGGACACCTGGTTGTATCCGGAGTACCCGTCCAAGAAACAGTAATGGCTCTTCCCGGCTAGCCACTCTATAATCTTATCAATAAAAGGCAGCGAGAAGTGATCCTTCTAGGTGGCCTGGTTCAATCGTATGTAGTCCACACAGACCCGCCAAGAAGTGGGTACCCGGGTAGCGATCTCCTCTCCAGACTCACTGACAATTGTGGTGATGCCCGTCTTCTTGAGCACCACATGCAACAGACTGACCCACTTGTAGTCGGGGATGGGTAGATAAAATCGACGCTCCACCATTTCGAGATCTCCTTCATGACAACATCTCAAAGGTTCGGGTTCAGCCGCCGCTAGAACTCACGCAACGGCTTCGCGTCCTCCTCGAGATAGATATGGTGGGAGCACAGGGTTGGACTTATCCCCTGGAGATTGGCTACGCTCCGTCCAATCGCCTTGTGGTTCTTTTCAAGAACCCCCATCAGACGTGACTCTTGCTCTCCAGTCAAATCCGCTGAGATAATGGCTGGGTACATCTCATGCTCGCCCGCAAGGAACCTATACTTCAGCGATGGTGGTAACGGCTTCAGCTCTGGACAACTCGATGCTGGCGGATCTAGCTTCTGAAAAGTCTGAGTGAATGCGATCAAATCTGCATGGGAGAATGAGAACTCTCACTGGCAATATGCATCTGGCGAAGGCTGCTCTACTGGTGTGTCTCTGCTCTGCATGGGATCATCCTCCTCCCTAGATGTAGGCACTGTGGAAGTCAGACACAGTATCAAATCATCAAACTCTGCCCAATTTATATCTGACTCCAAGGGTTCTGTACAGAATCACAAACAAAATCTGCCTCACGATCGGGAACCGGCTCTGCTGCCTGAGATGTATCCTGGACTAGGAATGCGCTCTCCATGCTCTCCTCTACTGGTGTCTCTACATCAACAAAATCTGAAGGGGAGAAGATGGCATGTGCTGCTGGATCTGCCCAAACTGCCTCGTCATCTATAATCACAAAATCGCAGTCCTGGTGGTTGTCTCGCTCTGCCTCTGTCATCTGCTCTGAATCTGAAGTCATCTCTGAGCAAGCTGAATCTCTGGCTCAAGTCTCCTTGATCGTCTCTATTTGTATACTCTCGCCCTCGACGTGAAAGTATACCTTCCCGCTATCATGGTCAGACACTGCCTTGGCTGTGTCCAAGAACGGGCGTCCTAGAATGATGGGGGTATCAGTCACAGCCTCAGGGATCTCCATATCCAACATAACGAAGTCCACGGGGAATTTCAGGCCCTGAATCGTGACGACAACGTCCTTCAGCAACCCCTTCGGCCTCTTAACAGATCGACCAACAAACTGAAGGACCGTCCTGCTCTGTCGTAGAGGGCCTAACTCGAAGCGGTCGAGCAAGCTGCCGGAAGTAGGTTGATCGAAGACCTGTTGTCTAATAGAGTACGATCGAACCTCTGCTCCTGAATATGGCATCTGACATATGGGGCTCCTGCATCTGGTCTCTTGGCTGGCAGACGGTTCTGGATTGCAAATCATGTGGCACGAGTGAGCACATGAATCTTTGACTGATGGTTCTGCCTCTTCCTCCTAACTGTGGTCCTGTCTCTGAGGGATCTCTGGAAGAGAGGTATGTGCTCCAAGGCCTCCTGTAGAGTCAGCTGTATGTGAAATCGGTCCATCATCTGCTGGCTGAACTCTAACTGGTGGGACTTTTTTTGGTCTTTTTTGGTCCCCTTAGCCAAGCAGAGTGCTTGGGGAAAGGGGACTGATGGGTCCTTCTCAGATGAAAGACTAGGATCGGGTCTGGTTTGCTCAAGCACTGCAGAATCCACACATACATCATCAATCAACATAGGTGGATCCGAAAACAACAAACCCTTTCCTTTATTCACAGAAATGTCCTAAGATACATGAACTGAAGGGAAAGCAGCAGGACTAGCAGAACTGAAAATGGTGGCCTCAGCACCACCCTCGGCATCTAGACTCGCAGCATCAGTACCGCGCTCTAGCTCAGCAACTGATATGGTGGCATCAGTACCACCTCCTCCAGCTGGTGAAGCAACGGCCTCAGTACCGTCGGCTGGATCAATGTCCTCGATGGCATCAGCACCACCGTCGTCATCATGCTCATGAGCGACATCAGCACCGCTCTCCTACTTGTCTGGCGCTCCTGAAGTGGCATGGGGTCGTCGCTCAGACGAGGCGCCGCCTGCTGGCATCCTACCGCTCCTAAGTGTAACAAAATCAGCATCAAACATGTATGCAGTCATATCACCAAGTGAAGCACTAGGAGTGGTAACCTCAGTGAACTCTACCTGCTCAGACTTCCTCTTGAGGCTGTTCGGATTGGGCTCAATCTGGGCAGGAATGGCGGCCTTCCCTCTCACAATCTCCCTCATCTACTGTTGAAACTCGTCCATCTCCCGTCGGAAGGCGGCCTGCTGCTCGGACATGAGGCAGGCTAAGTCATCCTGCCGATCGTGGACAGTGCTGTAGATCATCTCAAACTCCTGGAGATGAAGATGGGGTTCCTCAACGAGCCAATGGAAGCGGGGAAGAAGCTGAATCGTCTGAGGGGGGAACTTGAAGTCCCCCACAATCACTGGAAGTATGATCCACCGATGTGTAAGTGTCGATCCAGGGTTGTGCAACTCCCGCATCGGTCTGGCTGGTGCAGGCTGGATCGGCTCCTCAGGCTGGTCTAGAATACCACCCGCTCCTGCGGCTCTCGGCTGATCTCTATCTGCTCCCAGCCTCTCCATCTCTCTGCGCATCTCTACCATGAAAGCTCCCCGATCTCTGATCTGCTGCTACATCGTCTCGAGGGAATCTATCAAGGTGTTGTTGATCGCACCCTTGTCCAACACGTATGTCTGCTCGGCTCTCGGGCCACCGGTGCGGTCCTTGCTGTTGTCGGCCATGGTCTCTGCAAAGGCAAAAGACCCAAGCTCATGTGTCGAAATATCATCTGATTGCTGCTCTCTCTGCTCGGGCACCTCAGGAATATCAGAAGAAAGGTGGTCGGGGGGGAACATGATGGAAGCAAACTCGGGTTCGAAGAGCGGGTCTCGACTCTCGCGAACCAACCTAGATGAGCGGGCCGGAGTGCTCGTAAGCGGTACAACCAGAGGCTGCCTAAGGGACCTCCGACCCATCATCTTGATATGGCGAGTCAGGCGGATGGGATCTGGAAAGCAAACAGGATGATCAAGCAAACCCCAAATTCACCAACGGAACGCGAGCTGATGACCATAAGAGTTCGGTATTTTATCTTGTCTTTTTTATTTTGGTGATCAGACAGTCTAACAGAGCGATTAAACGAGCTATTGGGAATCCAACGCCCCTAGAAGACTGTCCCGATCCCGAACTAGATCTTTCCCAGCCAGTACAAGCTGCAGACCGTTTACCGGCTACCCGATCAGCTTGCTCTGTTAAGGATATCGCGGCCCGCTTTACCGGAGACCGGAGCGATCCTCACTGGAGAACGACTAAGCCCAGAAGCAGTAGTCTAAAGAGGGGTCAGATATGGCTCTAGCCTAGTGTACGGGTCACTCTCTCGTACAATCAAACCATCCAATGTGGGGGTTACCGTCCCAATACAAGATTTTTTTGTGAGATGATTTTTAGGTCCAATTTGCTTTAGCAGTCCCAATTTTATGTTTTTTTCTTTTTTAGGTATTTTTCAAGCAAACAATGCCTATCGAATTTTTCGGTTTCTCCTGATTTTATTAAGTCCAGAAATCGGGTGGAGAAGACGAAAAAGCCGATGCGCGAAGAAATCAATGATGTATGCAGAGTAAGAGATGCGTACCTGACTCCTACAGTCTACATGCAAAGTGATCCGCGCATAAAATTAAAGACAGTAATAAACTACCTATATGATGCACGAGAAAAACGGCCTTAGACGAAGCAATTTCTACACGTGGAGAACATTAGCTAACGGGTCAAAAGGAGGGGTCGCGGTCCGGTCTCTGATGCCGATCGGTGTCTGCCACAACAGATCCTGCCAGCACTGTATACGGCCTCTAGCGGCACATGACCCCTCGAGTGATCAGGTTAGTTTTTTCTTATTATTTAATTAATTGGGTCCAATTAAGTGGTCTATAGGAACAAGCAGTCTAATTAAGCTGGGGTCCTAATCAATTACGTCGCAGTCAATAAAAATCCTATGGCTAGGGCTAAATCCTCAGAAATCAGATAAGCAGTAAAAGGCGATAAAACTCAGAACCGACGAAAAACTCGGTGGGGTCCCCCGAGCACACCGGTGCTCAGCGAAACAGACCCCGACAATCCACAAGTCTGAAAGTCTCTGGATGTCCCTGTATTATTACAATAATAAGAATCTGACTGAAAAAGAAACTAAGCAAAACTACGGCTAAGCTAATCTACTCCCAGGCACTTCTACCCAACTCTTCTCGCGCTCTCCTGCGGCTCCGTGCAGAAGGGAGCCGCCTCCAATCCCCGCAGTTGTGTTGGCTTTCCGAAGAAAGCCAGACATCGGGCCCTCACAAGAAAAATAGACAGAAAATGCGTCAGACCACATTTATTATAATTATAAAAAGGAAAAAATAAAAGAAAATATATGCAAAAAATGGAAATAAACAAATAAAATAAAACAAACAAAAACAAAATAAAAAAAATAAAAGAAATGAAAAGAAAAGAAGACGAAAAAGACGTGAAAAGCCGCGAAAGAAAGAAAAGCCGCAGAAAAAGTCGTGAAACTAAAAACCGAACAAAAGCGACTACTAAGACGTACTCCCCGGCAACGGCGTCATTCTGATGAGGCCGAAAAACAACGAGAGACTAATGTAGATAAATATCATTAGTCGTTGCGACCTCAATCTCTCGAATCGGACTCAACAAGAAAAGTAAGACCACCAAATAAGAGTAATCAGTCAAAAAGCCGAATAGCGGTATCACTATTTTATTTAACCTGGTATAGCGACTAGGGTCGAACACAAGGAGCACGGATTGGCACGAGGCCTACGAAGTAGTCTAAAAATAAAAAACAAAGAAAAACAATATTTTTGGTGGATTTTATAATTTTTAATTTTTTTGTATTTTTAATTATGAAGAAAATATAGAAAAAGCCAAAAAAGAAGCACACTCAACAAATTATTTAACTCATCAAAACAAATCCAAAAATTTCAATAAAAGTACTTTTGGGTTTTATAATTTTTTAAATATTTTTGGTAATTTTCTCATAATTTTATGATTTTTAGTTGATTTTATAAAAATGAAATAAGACAAAAATAGGAAGCTAATGTGCAGCCAGATTTGAAAGGCTATTCAAAAATATGAAAACAGGTCAAAAAAATCTGGAGACAATTTTTATGAAAACTAAAAATAAAGAGCTAACTAAAGAAAAAGAAATTGCATTTTTTTTATTTTTTTAGAATTTTTAATGATTTTTATAAGGTTTTTAGAATTTTTTTAATTTTTAGGTGTTTTATAAATCCAAATGCAGCAAAAATCGAATTGAAGCAAGAAGACAATAAAACTTTTCGAATTTTTGAAGTCTTTTTAATATTTTTAATTGATTTTATAATGTAAACAGTAGCAAAAATGGAGGTTTTTGAATTTTTAAAAATAGAAAATCAAAGCAAAAATATCCCAAAAAAATATTGAAATTTTTACACAGTGGCAGGGTCCACTTGTCCAAATTTCAGAAGATTTGGAATCGATTTGATATTTTATTCAACCAATAGAAGAGGCACAACACACAGGGACCTAAGTGAAAGAAAAATAAGTTTCAGAGGCTCAAATAAAACACATGCAGAAACTATAGGGGGCTCAGTATAAATTCCACATCAAATTCAACACATGTTCCAATTCCAGTACGCACAGGGGTATATATGCAAATATCCAAAATATAAGTTCAAATTATAACATTCATAAACCCTAAGCCCGGTACATGCAATTTTCCCAAAATCTCACGTGACGAGGCACGTGCACCATACACAGAGGGACGAAACTGCAAATACTAAAACTACCAGGTCCAAAGTGCAATTATTCCAAAATAAAAACAACTACAGCTAATAATTACAGGACTAAACTATAAACACTAAACTGAGAAGGGCCTAAGTGATATTTACCCCTTTATTCAAGATCCAACGGCTCGCAGGGGGTCCTCTTCAGATCCGACGGTGGAGGACGGATGTACCCCTTCGGCGATGAACGTCCTGGATGAGCTCCTCAGAAGATCGGACGGCTGCAAGATCTCCAGAGATGAATGGTAGTGATAGACCTGGAGCGAGGGACTCAATCGAACGGCTATGGAGGATCCACGAAGAACAGTTCACCGACAACTTTTGCCGGGCCAATACGCACGATCGAGACCTCCTCTGATGCTGTTGAGGTGGGGAAATCGAAGCTGGTGGTCGTCCGCAGCTACTGGGATGCTCCGATGGTGCCGGGAGCAGCTGGAGCGCTCCAGCGACGAGGACGAGCTGGAGCACCTGTGCTCTGAGTAATCGGGCCTCCATATGAAGCTCTTAAGCCTTCGTACCTGCACAGGAAGGAAGAGGGGTCGATGGCAAACTGCCTCGACCCGTTAGTGGGCGAAATGGGTGAACGGATGGGGTGGTGCGTGGTTCTCCGGCGAGCGACGGCGGCGGAGATCCGAAGGCCAGGTTCTGGGGCGAACCAGAGTGTGTGGATGGGTGAAGAACGTGAAGAGACGACTAGTGGAGATGTATGTGTGGTCGGATGGGGAAATCGATGATCGGATGGTCGGGAATCGGCCGGAGAAGGCCGGCGGACTGAAACCTAAGAATCGAAAATCAAACTAGGCTACTGGGTATCAAGGCTACCTGATGATCGGAAGCATCTGTGGTGGAGATGCTGAGTCTACTACGGTCTTTGTCTCGATGGAGCGACGCCTCCAGAGGCTCGGGCTCGCCGGTGGCGGAGCGCGACGACGGGTATCGTCGGATCTGAGGCTACCGGCCTTGGTCCTCGCTGCAATCGATCCCTCTCGCTTGTTGTCACTCAAGGAGGAGGAAGGGAGGTCCTGGGAATCGAAGTGGATGGCCAAAGATGAATCAAATTGCGGCTCCAAGCGAAGTTTTATACTTGTAGGGGTCTGAAAAGGTTGGAGTTGGGCGCGCAAATCGATGCACGGAGCCCTAGCATAGATGGTGGGCGTGGATCATGGATCTCTGCTCTATAATCGAGGCCTGGGGTTTGAGGAAATGGTTGAGGGATCAGCTCAGCAAAATTTGGAGAAGTCGGGTTGAGAACCAGATCCGGGAAGGATGTGGTCCAAGGGGGAGAGTTGACCGGGGGTCAACAATCCCTCGTGGATCAATGAGAAAATTCTAGTCCTGAAATTATTTGAAAATTCAAAATAAAATAGAAAAAGATTTTATTTCAAAATATTTACAACATGAAAAATGTTTCTTATTTTTCAAATTATTTTTTAGTGATTTTTATTTATTTTTTTGAAAAATAAATTAATGTATATACATAGTATAATAATATATACATGTATAAATACCTATGTATTTTCAAATTTTATTTTTATTAGTTTATTTTTGTACAATTACCTCAATTTTATATTTTATTTATTTACAACATAAAGTTTGAGATATAAAATAATTTTTTATTGATTTTTATTATTTTTTTACAAGAGTAAAATAAATGGGTCTCTTATTCTTATATACATAGTATATTACAATAAAGATAGAGAATTTATTTTCTTTTTGTTTTTATTTAATTTTTCTGATTTTTATTTTATTTTTAGAAATATATATAAATTGATAAAAACCCATTTTTATTTTTATTTTATGCAAATAAAATATAATATCTACAAGAAGGAGTATTTACATGGTGAATGGCACTCTCTACTTGTTTTTTTTTACGGTCAGGTCAATTATTGGCCCTCCCTTGGGTTCGGATCACTCAATATTTACTCTAGATATTTCCTTCTTTTTCTTTATTTCTTTATTCTTTTATTTTTTGCACAAAAACATGCTAATTATTGGTATTCGCACAATGCATGCAGCTTGGTAAATTATTGTATTTACAAACATATACATGGTGTTTTGCAAAGATTTTTAGCTAAAATAAAAAATAAAGAGTGATGAATGAGGATTCATCAGTCATTTGAATTTCGTCAGCAATAGAGACTCCTACGGCCTCCATCCAGACGTCATTTTTTTAATGGTCGCAGTATTTTCTAAATCAACCCTGTCTGGATGGAGGCCGTAGGAGTCTCTGTTTCTGACGAAATTCGAATGACATATAGGAGGGATATAGGGATGAATATACATGGCGATATTTTTCAAAAAAAATTGCTCAAAAATGGGGCGGGGCAGCCTGGGGGTAGCCCCATCAACCCCTCTCTCTCTCTCGCTCTCTCTCTATATATATATATATATATGGGTTATATGTGACTGCCTCTTGGGGGCAGCCAACATGGCTGCCTCCACCTCATTTTCACACTTTTTTTATTTTTTTTGAAAAATATCATCATGTATATTCATCCCTATATCCCTCCTATATGTCATTCGAATTTCGTCAGAAACAAAGATTCCTACGGCCTCCATCCAGACAATCATTTTTTAACGGTAACAGGATTTTTTAAATCGACATCATCTTGATGGAGGCCGTAGAAGTCTTTGTTTCTGACGAAATTCGAATGACATATATGATGTATATAGGGATGAATATACGTGGTGATATTTTAAAATAATAATAATAAAAAATTGACGAAAAATGGGGCGGGGGCAGCCTCATTTTTTCCCTATATATATAGGAAAAAATGGGGTTGCCCCCTGGGGGCAGCCAACATTGCTGCCCCCGCCCCATTTTTCGTCAAATTTTTTTATTTTTTTTGAAAAATATTACCATGTATATTCATCCCTATATCTCTCATATATGCCATTCGAATTTCGTTAGAAACAGAGACTCCTACTGCCTCCATCGAGATGGTGTCGATTTAAAAAATCTTGTTACCGTTAAAAAATGACTGTCTGGATGGAGGTCATAGGAGTCTCTGTTTCTGACGAAATTCGAATGGCATATAGGAGGGATATATGGATGAATATACATGAGTTATTTTTCAAAAAAAATAAAAAAATTACGAAAATAAGGTGGGAGCAGCCATGTTGCGGCAGCCACATATAACCCATATATATAGGAAAAATGGGGCTGCCCCCACCTCATTTTTCATCAATTTTTTCTGATAAATATCACCATGTATATTCATCCCTATATCCCTCCTATATGTCATTCGAATTTCGTCAGAAACAGAGACTCTTATGGTCTCCATCGAGATTGTGTCGATTTAAAAAATCATGTTACCGTTAAAAAGTGACTGTCTGGATGGAGGCCGTAAGAGTCTCTGTTTCTGACGAAATTCGAATGGCATATAGGAGGGATATATGGATGAATATACATGGTGTTATTTTTCAAAAAAAATAATAAAATTACGAAAATAAGGTGGGTGCAGCCATGTTGGCTGCCCCTTGGGGGCAGCCACATATTACCCATATATATAGGGTAAAATGGGGCTGCCCCCAGGGAGTAGCCAACTTGGCTACTCCCACCCCTATTTTTCTATCATTTTTTTATTTTTTTGGGAAATAAAATTTTTGTATATTCATCATTATATCCCTCCCACATTCTATTAAAATTTCGTCAGAAACAGAGACTCTAAGCCCTCCATCTGACGTCATTTTTTTAACGGTCGCAGGAATTTTTAAATCAACCATGTTTGGATGGAGGCCCGTAGGAGTCTCTGTTTCTGACGAAATTTTAATAGAATGTGAGAGGGATATAATGATGAATATACAAATTTTTATTTTCCAAAAAAATAAAAAAATGAGGGGAAAATAGGGGTGGGAGTAGCCAAGTTGGCTACTCCCTGGGGGCAGCCCCATTTATCTCATATATATATATATATATATATATATATATATATATATATTAGAGTCTTAGTTTCTATTATATATATTAGAGTCTCATACGAGGAAAGGGAAGCTACATCATATTGTAGCTTCCTTTCCTCTCTCTCTCTCTCTCTCTCTATATATATATATATAATTTTTTTTAATTTTTTTGAAAAATATCACCATGTATATTCACCCCTATATCCCTCTCTATGTCATTCGAATTTCGTCAGAAACAGAGACTCCTACGACCTCCCATCCAGACATGGTCGATTTAAAAAATCCTATGACCGTTAAAAAAATGGCGTCTAGATGGAGGCCGTAGGAGTCTCTGTTTCTGACGAAATTCGAATGACATGTAGGAGGGATATATGGATGAATATACACCATGATATTTTTCCAAAAATAAAAAAATTACGAAAAATGGGGTGGGGGCAGCCATGTTAGCTGCCTCTAGGGGGCAGCCCCATTTTTCCATATATATATATATATATATATATATATATATATATGGGAAAAGGGAGTATGCACCGGCGGGTGCAGCTAACTAGCTACACCCGGCCATTTTTCTTATTGATTTATTATTTTTTTGAAAAAAACTTATGGAGATTTACTTAGATTATTGACAAGAATATGTGTTTCTAATTTCATGCAAAACAAACACTCCTAGGCATGCTCATCTAGATATGGTCAATTTCAATAATTCTGAAAACGTTAAAATGTCGTAGCTTTGATGGAGATGATAGAAATGTCGAACTTAGTTGAAATTGGTATGATATCTTGGTGATATATGGTGATTTAAATCCCCCTAGGTTTCATTTCAAAACACAAAAACCGATGAAAAAATGACCGGGCAGCTAGTTAGCTACACCCGCTGGTGCAGCTTCCCCAACCCCTATATATATTTATATATATATATATATAATATATATATATATATATATATATAGGGAAAACTTGAATTGAGGTGGCACCTCTCCATATATATGGTGCAACACCCTATTCCAACCGTTCGATAAAGATCCACGATCCTTGTGAAAACCGCTCTTAGGATTGAAAACCACTTATCTGAACAGTCTCATTTTGCTATTTTAAGTAAAAAATATTTCATACCTTTTGTCAATCCTGATTTTCATGCTAATACTTATTACACATAATTAATTACCAAAACAAACATCCCACTTTATCTCCTCCGTTGGTGCATCTCGGCTCCTTGATCCCCGCCTCCGCACCTTCCCTCGATCTCCTTTCTTCTCCATGCTCTCTTCCGTACGCCTTCGTCGTCAAGGAATCTTGCAACTTTAAGCCGTCGCGTACCATGTTGGTGACCTCGTAATCAAGGGAAAGACTTTTCGAGAGCTCATATATTCGACAGGTCGAGGCCTCACCCGTTCTTGATGCTCCCGGAAACGATACTAATGATGCCTCCATGGGATAGTGCCTTGATACTCCCACCGATTGCACCCGTGAAGTCCTAATCCAACTATTCTTCTTTCACCAACATGGGATGGTTCAATCTTCTATCTTTCTTATTTGTTACGGTTCATTCCAAAATACTAATGTCTTCTACATGTCATGGATCCAGAATATGCTAATGAGATTTAGATCAGATGTTTAGATAAATATAATCAGGAGAGTCCTTGATATGTGAATTTTTCAAAATAAGAAGTATGGTGTTTCGTTCAGACTAGCTCTTAATTTAGGCATCTATGCAACTTCAATTTTGACATTTGATTGGTTTAATTTGTTTTGGTAATCTAACTACCTATTACTATTGCTACTATTGTCCATGTATGAAACTCTGTAACTTGATTTAAAGAAGGAGAACAACTTTAATGAGAGGAAGAAGGGTAGAAATCGAGACAACTAGAGCTTGGGGATGACATTATTATTGAAGTGACTGTATGTATTTTTTTAAATCTATAATAAAGATCATAATCAATTATTGTAAATCAAGATTCTCCAGTATCATTAGTTAGAATTTA
Source organism: Ottelia alismoides (assembly GCA_037367405.1). Classification (NCBI taxonomy): domain Eukaryota; kingdom Viridiplantae; phylum Streptophyta; class Magnoliopsida; order Alismatales; family Hydrocharitaceae; genus Ottelia; species Ottelia alismoides. The sequence goes on along the minus strand of JAZKJV010003806.1, from coordinate 69,216 downwards.
AATGTTGATTCAATTTCACCTTTTTTGTATCTTGATTGTTATTTAAATTGCAGTCTTCTATCTTTCGTTCTAACGAAGAATGTTCAAATGAAATAATGGTTAGAACATATATTTATCACTTATATTATCTTAGTCGTAAAATACATTAATTCTTTGTAAAATAATACCGATAATGTAAAATACGTTCATTCTTTTGTAAAATATCAGATGAACTATATATTATTTAAATTGCAGTCTTCCACTTTTTTGTAAAATGTATACTGATTCTGTAAAATATGTTAATTCGTTGTAATATAGAATCATACATTGTAAAAATGATGAAACTTGAAAAGTTAAAGTACCACTTATTTACTTCTTCTTTCGTTTTGATACAACAATATTCTCAGTAGAATTATAATTTATCATAATGAAATGTAAAATATATTATTTTTGTGTAAAATAATAAAGAATTACACATAATATAAGCCATTAATTAACACATTTAATCTATCAATTCATAATATTTTTGTAAGTGAATCATGAGTTTGTATATATATATATATATATATATATATATATATATAAAAGCAACACACAATCGTTAAATAAGTTCTCTGTACCCATACATACATTACAGAAAATGTAATCATATGAAACGGACTCGAGTGCCATGGGCTTCATCTTCTTCCTTTTCAGTGGAGCTTCTTCACAAATGCAAAGCTGCTGACGTACAGCAGGAATTCAGGCGCCTCCTGTACTTCCATCTCGCACACCTCCCGTCGTCCCCCGTCACGGTGTTGCAGCCCAGAAATAGCCCATCCACCCACAGTACCACCTCCATCCACTGCCTTCCGCCGTCACGGGGCGGACGTCCAGGTCCTTCCCAATCTTCATGGACTCACCCAGGGACGGAGGGAGAGGGGGGCGGGAGGGGGCCAGGCCTCCCCGTTGCCCCACGCCTCCTTCCCTATTTTTAGGAGAAACACAATGGGTCCTTCATTGCCCCATCCTATTTTTAGGCTAAATAGGAATGCGGATAAACTGTAACGGATAAGATTAAAAAAAAAGAAAAATAAATTTCATGAAAGCATATTAAAGGATAATTATTTAACCTCTTGGTTACTTCAATTGTTTTCGTATTTATATTTGATCCAGATAATAGTTTTAAAAAATCTCCTATTATAATGCCATTAAACCCATGAGGCACAAATAATACCTCATATTTTACCATCCACAAGGAGAGAGAGAGAGAGGTAAGAGAGAGGAGAATGGAATGAATAGAGAGAAATCTAATGACGTTAATCATCTATTGGTGTCATTTTGAATCTAACGATCATAATCGTTCCTTCCACGTCGATTCTGATTTGGTGAAATCATAAGCACGAAGATATAGCCAACGATCATTGGATAGGCATCATCAAAGCATTTTCGAGGGATAGGGAATATGCAACAGTTCCTGTGGTCAGGAATTTTGTCTTCTGAGAATATTTATCCGATTTATATGTATATACAGTTTCAATTTAATTTCTTAACGGTGGAGTTAGTTATTTTTTAATCTTGACATTCACAATAAGAGGCATTGATCTAATAAACAATAAAAAGTAAAATAGTGTCTCCTAGTTGTATAAGTACATCATTAAATAATTATACTCTTACTATTCAAATATTTGGAGAAGATTAGTTCGTGTATGATGACAAATATATATTATTTTATATTGTATCCACTCAAATATACCAGAAGTAGAAATTTTAAGAAAGTTGTTATTCCGTTATGAAATCTGAGTCGTTAATTATTTTGTAACTATATGTAAGAAAAACTATATTTCCACAGTCAGTTATTTATTTTGTAACTATCTGTAAGAAAAAAGTTATATTGTCATGATTCAATATATGTATTTTTGGGTAATGTGGTGAGTTTGATAATTTTATTGCCCAATACTTTCTTTTCATATTGTTTTATTTTTTTGTGATTTCTATCAAAGTTCTTTAACGATTTTTAGAGATGATATGATATAAAGTCAAAATATTGTTTGCATCTCAAGTAAATATATATATAAGTGATCATGTGAGAGTCAAAAACTGTGAGAGCATGAGAATAGTGATTCTGGACGTTAGATTCTATTTTCTCTTCTGAGAGGAGAGAGATGAGTATAATCTAATGGTCCAGAATACATTGTTCTTATGCTCTCACAAATTTTACTCTCAGAGTCATTCCTCTGTATGTGTGTGTGGAAATACTTTCTATAATATGGCCCCTCAAGTCAAACATTCCTGGCTTCGTCCTTGACCTCACCTCCAACCCATTCACCATCTCCCGTCACTAGGGGTGTTCATGGGGCGGGTACCCGACCCATTCAATCATGACCCGCTCCGACCCGTCACTCCGGGTTCTACGGGTCGACCGGCCCATTGCAACGGGTACCCGATTTTAACGGGTACCTCCGAAATATTTGAATGGATACGGGTATCCATGGGTACCCGCGGGTCACTATGATAAACATACACCTCAAATGAACATAACAAAGCAAAGTAAAAAAATGTAAAACTATATATATAAGTGAATTCTTATATTAGATTTTCTTCTCCCATGCTTATATTCTATTTGCAATCATATAGCCCATTCAAACTGACCATAACGGAGGACAGTAAAATATATACAAAGCAGACATTTTGTATATATAAAAAACTGTACATAACACAAATAAAAATATCAAATGATACATACGGGAAAGTGAATCACATCTAACCCATAGTAAAAAAATTATGTATAGTTAGTTATTGCAGTAATTGTGTCCTTTTTTAATATTAAATATAATTCAAAATAGAAGGATTTAAAATTTGATAGTGAGATTTTGAAGATGCTTTTCAGTTTATAACACAATCAGAATTCCATAGCAGAAGTTTGAACATCCTCTTAAGGATTTTTGAATTTATGATGAGTTCAAAGCATTGTAATAAATTTAATGGGTTTCCAGATTATCAGATATATTGACAATAGTCTAAAATCCTATCATGTATTTATGAATCCTGTACAAACAAAAACTTTCGTTCATAACATAAATTTCAAGTACCACATTAAATTGGATTTTTTTCAGAATGACATACTTTCCTATTGTTCGGTTGTTCCATATATATCATGTGCAGACAATTTGACAAACACCATTTAGATAAATATATGGTAAAAGATAAATAACTAAATTAATACTTAATGTTTGATTACGGAACGAGTTCTCCTGTGATAAATGTTTGGCAAGCAGAAGGGACATGCAATGATTGACTTCTCCAGTAACACTCGCAATTTCGTGGAGGAGGTTCTGGTTACAAGTTTGCATAGATCAAGAAGAAACTCCATCGATTTGCACGTATATTATATAACATTTTTTCACTTGAAGGAAGAGGATTCCCTCATTCGCAGATGCGCTAATGGCAGTGGGATGGTGGGGGCGGTAATGACCAGTTGGGTGTTTTTGCCAACCGGGTACCCGTTATTACCCGTGGGTTTTTCCACCGGGTCAAGTGGGTCATCTGCTAATGGGTACCCGATCCGTGCAATTTCTCGGGTACCCGTGAACTTAAGGTCGAAATAATCGGGTCGGATCGGGTACCCGTTTGACCCGGATATTTTGAACACCCCTACCCGTCACTACCACCGTGACCACTCCATCCTCCAAAAAGTAGCCCATGCAACACAGCCTCCCTCCGAGCTCGGAAAGCTGCCACACCGTGCTCCTACTCCTCACCTCCTCCGGCACGCTTAGCATCACAGAGCAGTCCTCGACGGCGTCGTAGCATAGGATGAAGCCCTCGACGGTTCGCCAGTATGCCTTCCCCCCACGACGATGCCATGGCGGGAAAGGAGCTCGGGGGGGCTGCCGGCAATCACGTGCCGGCACACCCTCCACTGACCATCACCGCATGAGGAGAAGACAGCGAACCCACGAGTCGGTTCGCTAGATTCAGTCGAGACGAAGGTGCAGATGAGCATGTAGTCATTGTCGACGTATCCGAGCAGCAGCACTAGGCTCAGTGCGACACCGTCGTTCTTATTTGGCGAAGGTGGTAGCTCCGTGTAGTCTTGGCCGGGTGAGGCAGGATTGCATGTGATGTACGTTCCATTAGGCGAACGCGAGTGAACTGAGCAGCAGAGAAGGCCCCCCGAGGAGGCGACGATGTGGATATGTCTCGAGCCGAGGAACCTGAGAGATGCCATTGGCGGAGGCGGGGAGGAAGGGGAAGTAGAAGGAATGTGGGTCGGCTTTGGGGTCGCTGCAGAAGACGCCGGATAGGGAGCGGTGCAGTTGGGTCTGCTGAGGGGCAAAGATGGGCATGGAGATGCGGCGCTTGAAGCTGCGAGAGACGCAGCGGAAGCGGAGGAGCGAGCGTACCGGGAGCAATGGGAGGAGGTCACGGTGGATAATCTTTGGGAGAGTTTCCACGCGGTTGCCTTGGCGCATAGGCAAGTAGTGTGTCGTAGCCTTCCTCCTCGCCGTCGTCGTGCGTTGCTTCTTCGTATTGATCGTCTCTCGAACAAATCGGCGGTGGCGGCGAGGGAGAGGATGAGCGATCCATGGCGATGCTGGAGGCGACGACGGGATGAGAGGACCTGTGGGATCATATTAAAGATAAATGGAGGTCTCTAACGTGGATCTTAACCGTGTTGATTGTGATGTTCAACTATTTTTCTATCAATCAATACTGGTCAGCGGCTTGGAGTCGAAGTATTGATATTGCGTAATCGTTAAATTTTATTTTCCTACTGAGGGAAGATGCCAAAGAAATAAGGGGCTACATTCATCCAAATGGGTTGGAATCAAGGTTTTTGAACAGAATTGGACACCCAACCGGAAATCGTGTTGAAATGGTCGGATCGGGTTGAATTATGAATTAAATCGGTTCAACTGATGATGTCATCATTATTTAAAATCGGATTAAATCGGATCGATGAAAAAAAGTGGTTGAACCGACTAACCAAACCGAAATGAAATAATATATATGTATAAGATACAATTAATATACTTGAAATATATATAAAATACATAGATAGTGTATATATTTCACACTATACATAAAGAATTTTTCTTATACATCATCAAACATCCTACATATCGTACATATATGCATATTATTTGGATTAGATGCTCTATAACATAATAATAGTTTAATTATATTTAAAACCCAATACATGCAAAAAGTTGTGTTAATGTAGTTGGTTAAAAGTGTGAATTAGGTAACCAAAGGTCGTGGATTCAACTCTACTACTACCAAATTTTTAAACAATTTAAAAATTAAATGTGGTTCAATTTCGGTTGAACCTGGTTAAATCGGGTCAAAAAATAGGTTAAATCAGATGGGTTAATTAAAATTTGAATAATCGAACCAACCGTCATAAACCGATTAATCGGACCGGTCCAGACACGGTTCACCGATCGGACCGGTCGAACCGACCGATCCGGTCCGATTTCAAAAACACTGGTTGGAATAGCTCAGCATATATTTTCCAATCCTGCACTGAAGGATATGAGTGGTTTTGGTTGACCACTAGATTCCGAGGTCGTTGCTTTTTCATTAATATAAAAGAGTACAATACACAAAGGTTTTTGAATTTTATATTGAGTAGATTACAAAAAAAGGTCTTTACATTATATATATGATTTCAATGTCATATTGAACTTTAAAAAATAACAATGTGGTATCTCAATTTTTAAATTTGTCTCAATGTGATCTTCCATTATAGAAATTTAGTTAATTATCTCATCATTTTAACCTTAAATTTCAATAGGCGGGGATCATATTGAGATAAATTTGAAATTTTGAGTACTACATTGTTACTTTTTAAAGTTCAGGTGTGACACTGAAATCAGGTGTATAGTTGAGAAACTTTTTTATAATTTACTCTTTTATATTCAAACCATATTGAGGTAACTCTAAACAAAGATCATGTATCACATTGTAATTTTTTATAGTTCAGATATGATATTGAAAGATATTGAAAAATAGATGAATGGTTCATTAATTTTTGTGTAATTTACTATAAAACGATCTCAACTTAAATCATATGCTTCGAAATACATTGATATACGATTTAAAATCATGTACCACATTATTACTTTAAAAGTTTAGTAAATATTGAAATCGTGTGCATAATTTAGAAACTTTTATCTAAATACTCTAAAAAAAAGTTCGCCGTTTCATTTTCTACCTTCCATCATTAGAGAAAGAAAAGCAACGGAAATGGAATTATTTTATGTATAGATTTTTACGTTAATGGTATATTTTATAAGATACTATAGATAACAATAAATTTAATTCATTTCTTCACAATTTTTTTCTGAATCAATAATGTATAAAGTGGGTCATGAAAGATAAACTTATTTTGTACTTCTTCCGCTCTTCCAAAACATCAATGCATCCAATATCATATTCCTTGTCTTTCATTTTAGAGTGCCACCATGGAACTTCGACGATTCAGCAAGATATGTATTTTTCACACAAAAAATATAGTATTTATGCAAAGTTCCGTATAGGTTCAACCAAAGAATGTACATACATAGGTGTGTGTCTATATAATTGTAAAAACAATAATGTGAAAGCGTACCACAATTAAAGAAATATAAATTGAAAAGAACGACATGATTTTACGTGGAACCCAACTCTCTATGGACTCATTTGGATAGGAGGTGAACCCCCACTTTGGGGGTTTCCCCAGAACACATATCTCTCTCTCTCTCTTGTGGAGTTCACTCTCTCTATTTTATTTAATATATTATATAATTTATTTCTCTTTCATCCATTCTAACATAAAAATAATATATTATACCATCTTATCATCTAAAATTTATAAAATACTCAACTTCTACTCACTTTTTCAAACTTCAATATAATCACATCACAACAACAGCTCACTTTCCAAACTTTGATACAATCACATCACAACAAACCCTCTCAATCATAAAGCATCTATCCAAACATCAAAACACAAAAATAGGTTACCCTCCCCCATGTTACCCTGGAGTAACATTCTATCCAAACGCACCTAATGGGTGCGTTAGGTTGCCAGGTTACCTTGGGGTAAACTGGGAGAGGGTAACCCGTTTCTTGTATTTTGGTGTTTGGATAAAGGGTTTTGTGTTGAGTTGGTTTGTTGTGATGTAATTGTATTGGAGTTTGGAAAAGTAAGTGGTTATTGTGATGTGATAAAATTGAAGTTTGAAAAATTGAGTAGAAGTTGATAGTTTATAATTTTTAGATGATATGAAGGTATAATATATTATTTTTTGATGGAATAGATCATGAAGGATAAATAATTTATATAATGTATTAAAAAATAGAGGAATAGTGAACCCACAAGTAAGAGAGGGGATGGATTTTGGGTGGTAAACCCCCCAAAAGGAGTATTAACCCTCAATCCAAACATGGCCTAAGGAGCAGAATGAAGCCACAAGCGAAGGTCTCTCAAGTAGGGATGCAACTGGATAGGGATATATCTGTATCCGTCCGTCATCGTATCCGTTTTTAAGAGGATATGGATATGAATTTTTATTTTTAGGGGATACGGATATGGATATGAGATTTTATTTTATTTTATTTTATTGCTGATATGGATAAGGATGCATATATTGTTTTCAATTTTTTTAAATATACGGATACATATATGGTTACATATTTTTTTGATGGATAAAAATATGTGTATTATTGAATTTGTGTTTATATTGTATATACATACATCAACTTGTATGTGTATCTCGAATTATGTTACAGGATTAGTTGCAATATATTGCATCTGGTCTCATTTTCAAATATGGGAAGATATATATTACTTAATCATTTATTATGCAATTATTAAACTTAGTATAATACTATAGTTTCTTTTTGTATTTTGTTGTCTTGTAGTTTATTACTTTTGATTTAATTAGCTACTAGTTTCAACTTTACCAAACAATCCTACTAAATGTAAGCATTAGAAGACATTTCTTATCCACGGGATAATCCGTTTCTATTCATAAAGTATCTGCATTGGAATCATGGTTATTTGTTTTCATATTCGTATCCATATTTAAGGATATGATTTGTGATTTCCAATATCCACAATGTAACTATTTTTGTTTTCATATCTGTATTTTAAAATATATAAGGATATGGTAACACTAATATCTGTATCTCTATCCGTACGTCAGCATCCCTACTCTCAAGGGTGGGTATTCTTTATTGCTTTCTCTTTATCTCTCTCTCTATCTATCTCATCTCTTACAAGTGGTGCGGAGCTTCTTTTACAGACCCACCAGTAAGATCAAGTCCCACTCTCATTAGATGGGGATTAAATATGTGGATGTGATAATTGAACCCTTGAGGAATCTGATTACCCTTTATACATGCGATGCATACTCTAACACTCTCCCTCAAGCTGGTCATGTAGTGCTAAGCTTGGACAAATAGAAAGAAATCGCTCTCTCACCCAATACAGGACATCACAGAGAATATCAACTCGACGCAAACTCTATTGATTGTCTGTTGAGGACGTTACTTCTCATGTCATGCTGGTGAGGAGGAAATGAGGGGTTGGAGGCGTTCTTTCTCATAGGAACCTCGAAAGGATCTCCTAATATATTTTATGAACATTGGAGGATGGAGTCTGAAAGTCTACTCATTTGAGAACTAGGTCTCTTCCATACTGGTTCAGAGAATGAGATTTATACTCTGACATCTATAAAAATTCACATGAAAATCCTAAATCCGCAAGGGTTTAGAGAATGTGGTCTCTACTCTGGAGCCCTTATGGATCACTTGAAAAACCTTAATCCAAATCAAAGAATATGACCTCTCAAATAATGATCGCATACATGCGCGCATCAAACTAGTAGAGTCTAAAATCTAGACGTCTAAATATTAACTGGAGAGTCTAAATCTATCGTGTAGAACTATATATAATACTTCCCTTTTCTCCTAGATTTGTCGGAAGATGATATCGACAAAGTTGGAAGAAAATGCGTAGAGGACAACAAAATACAACAAATTGATCTCTCTCTCTCACTCTCCACCTTTTAGTCTTTTCTCTCTTTTTCTCATAGTTTTTTTATACGATACATCCTTTCTTATTCTTCTAAACTCACATCCCTTCACCATTTTTTTAATGGGACCCTCTCTCTTTTTCTTTTTTCCATTTTTTTATCAGTGAGGCCCAACATTGGGTGGAAAAAGCTACGACCCTCCCCCCCACCCCTTTTCTTTTTTAGACTTCAGCCCACCTTAGCTCAATAAATTGCACCCTTTTCCTTTTTTTCCCTAATCTAATAGCAGCATATTTTGAGGCACATGGTATTCTTATTAACAGAGAGGGGTATCAGACCCCTGCATCTCCACAAATAGGGTTCCACGAAAAAACCCATGTGAATTGTGTACACCACCAACTAGAGTTTGTGGCAACAAGGTCGCTTGGAGAGGAGATGTATTAGAAGTGTCGTCGTATGCTAGAGTAGATCGGCAATGTGAAAGCGCTTAGGGGGCATTGCTCGGAAGATGTTGCGCCGCAGCCATATGTAGAAAATGAGTCGGTACTATTATCCGCATGAGAGAGAGGGGTATGTTGATTGGGAGGCGGTGATGTCTTCTGGTGGCGTGCGAGATGATGCAGATGGCGATGTCTTACGGTGGCCCATGCACGATACCTCATGGAGATCGAAATGGGTCTATAAGATATCTCTTCTTGGAGGATGTTGCTCCTATTGCTACTACTTGGTCTTCATGCGAAGAGGCTACGGACCCTTGTTGTTTCGTTGGGGCTAATTTGGGTGTTGCCAATCATTAAGTGTGGCATGGAGCCTTGCTTGTATCCTAGAGCATCATCTTGAGTGAGTCTCGATCATGGTGGATCTCGAGGCTCGCACGTTGAGATCTGAAGCAATGTTGAAAATAAGGGTTTAGAAAGAGCCCTCGATGATACCTAATCATTAGAACTTGTGTTTGAGTAAAGAATTACGGTTCAGAAACCCTAGAATTTCTGGAACTTGATGATGATATTCAAAAACTTGAACAAACTTCAAACTTAAAATAAAAATCAAACTAAAAATCGGACTACTATGATAATTGAACTGAAACTTGAAGAAGAAATCATCAAAATCGAACATGCTATGACATCAAATAGAAAAAGTTAGTGCATACACATATCAGAGATAAAGGAATATAAATAGGAAAGGACACCATGATTTTATGTGAAACTCGACCACTAAGGAATGAGATGAAACTCCGGGAGAAGGCTTCTGAAGGGATGATGTTTACTATTGCTTTCTCTCTCTCATTTATTACATGTGGTGTGGGGCTTCTTATATAGCCCCAGCAGTGAGATCAAGTCCCACTCGCAATAAATGTGGACCATACATGTGGATGTAGTAAATTAGACCTTGGAGGGATCCAATTACTCATCTATACATGTGGTGCATACTCTAGCAATTATGTTTGCATGCTAATATGTATGTGTGTACATAAATACATTAAAAAATGACCTATAACTATGTATAATATAATATTTACTATCATTTTTCTATACTTAAATATATAACAATGATGAATCACTTATCATCTACACAAAACCCTAAAGATCCGAGCAACAAGGCCAAGTCAATATATAAATGAAGAAACTTTGATTTTTGGTCTTTTATATATAAAATGTGACATTCAAATCCCCGTCATTTCAAGTGCATATTTTGTTCTTTTTATTTTAAATTGTTTTTTTGTTTCTTTTCTTTGCAATATAAACAGATATAAAAAATCAAAACCCATGAATATCAAAATACTAGATGAATGCAGTATTTTCATAAGCTTTTCATTGAGAAATAGAATAAAGAGATAACTTTGGGAGATCGATTTAATAGTAGTGAAAATCACCTAAATTATGCAAACGGTAGACACATACAGAGAAAGGAAATATATGAAACTTTGAAGGTTATGAAAACTGTAAAATCTGTAAGACTTGATAACATTCCTATGGAAATATATAGAGTTCTCGGTGAACGTGGCTTGACTTGCCTTGTAAATTCTCAATGTTATTTAGTGATGCAAGAAAATGCTTGAAGAAAAAGGAAAATCATTGCGGTGCCTCTTTAAAAGAATAAATGAGACATTCAAAATTGTTTAAATTACAAATGTATCGAATTAACAAGTCATACTATGAAAATTTGGGGACGAGTGATCGAAAGAATGATGAGGCAAGTTTCCAAAGTTACGGGAAACCTATTAAAATTCATGTTAGGTCAATCATTTATCGATGCTATCCACTTGTTGAGGAGAATAATGGAGATATATAGATCTAAAAGGATGAACCTTCATATATCTATTTATTTAGAGAACGCTTATGATCCAATTCCGCGAGATATCTTGTGGATAGTTTTGGAGAAAAGACATGTACATATCCATGCATTAACCCTACAAAGGATATGTATGATGTGCTTCATTCTGTGTACGGATCCAGTATGGGAAGATCGGCTACTTTGGTGCCAACATCAGTCTACATCAAGGTTCATTTTTGAGTGCATTCTTTTTTACTTTGATTATGGACGAGTTGAGTGGTCACATTCAGGATGACATATCATCATGGATGTTGTTTTTCGATTATATTGTGTTGGTCAATTAGACTGGAGATGGAGTAAATGAGAAGCTTTAGTTTTGGAGGCATGCCTTATAGACTAAATGATTTCGTATAAGTAGGGCCAAGTCTGGATATATGAAGTGGATATTTGATGGAAGCAATGGTGAAGGAATCAAGTTTAAGATTGAAGAAGATACCATTCAGAAGAAATGTTCTTTTATATACTTGGGATCTAATTTGCAACATGGTTGGGGAACTGATGAAGATGTTACTCATGGAATAAATGCACGTTGGTTGGAGAGGTAACTCTACTATTCTATGTGATAAGAAAAGACATTCAAAAATCAAAGGCAAGTATTGCAAGCAGTTGTGATATGTGACACCAGTATGTTGTGTGGATCTGAATATTGGCATGTGAATTATAAACATGCGCAAAAATGACAATAACACAAATGAAAATGCTAGGGTCAACATGTGGTCATACAGAAAAGGTCGGATTCAGAATAAAAGGTGGTTTGACAATTTGCAAAGGAAGTCGGTTGGAGTACCCGTAAGAAGATGTAAGATCGGGGATGTTCAGTCAACTAAGAGAGGGCGAGCAAGATCCGAGAAGTGTCGAAAGGAAACGATATGAATGGATCTTAATTATCCGGATATAAGGCCAAGAATGACCCAAAATAGATATGAACGGAGGTAGAGAATCCACTAAGTCTGTCATACTTAAATTGTGAGAAGGCTATGTTGTTGTAGTACTCTATAGCGGTTAAGTAGATAATATCGATCTCAAAGGAGGCAATTTAATGGTTTATTTACTTAATTTTATTTAGTTTTATTTTTAGTTATTTTAAAAATTTTAAATTATTTTTATGTATAAAAATATATTAAGTAGCATTTTATTTTTTATGTTTTTACTAAAATCTAGATTATTGCATAATTAATCTTATATTTTTTAAAACAATTCATAATATCTTAAATTTCAACTAAACTTAAATTCTAACTCTATTTTGTTCTTACTGATTTAAATTATTTTTCATTTATTAGTCCTAGCAGAAATGAAAATGCTAAGATGGATGTGTGGATACACACGTAAAGATCGGATTCGAATGATGCAATAAGAAAGAAAGTTGGTGTAGCTCCGATCGAGGATAAGATGCGAGAAAACCGCTTAAGATGGTTTGGTCATTTGCAAAGAAGATCAACTGATTCACCAGTTAGGAGATGCGAGTGTTGGGATGTTGAGCTGGTAAAGAGAGGGCGAGGACGGCCCAAGAAGTGTTGGAAAGAAACTATACGAAGGGATCTTAGTTTTATGGATATAAGTTCAGGATTGACCCAAGATAGATCTGAATGAAGGCGAAGAATCTATGTAGTCGGCCCTACTTAATTGTGGGAAAAAGCTTTGTTGTTGTTGTTGTTGTTTTACTGATCTAAATTATTACTGGAAGAAATGTTGTCCATAACGGAGAGTGAGGGAGAAAGGTTACCGGAGAGAGGAAGGGAGATGGTTCCTCGTACTCAGGTTACCCTCCGACATATACAAATAGAGGATGGGGAGCTTGCACCAAGGTGCATGTAACTTTACATGCACCGGCGCTTATATCTTCCACATTTTTTTTACTTTTTTTAAAAATACCACCATGTATATTCATCCATATATCCCTCCAATATGTCATTCGAATTTCGTCAGAAACAGAGACTCCTATAACCTCCATTCAGAACAGGTCGATTACGACAATTCTAAGACCGTTAAAATTACATGTTCTGGATGGAGGTCATAGGAGTCTATGTTTCTGACGAAATTCGAATGACATATTGGAGGGATATATGGATAAATATACGTGATGGTATTTTTCAAAAAAGTAAAAAAATGTCGAAGATATAAGTGTCGCACCTTGGTCATGTAACTTTTTCATGGGCGCTTTTGTTATGAAAATGTTTACAAGAGTATTTGTATCGAATTCTTAGTTTGCAGAAGTTATCTACATGAGATACCGCACCAACTCTCCAGTCAACTGTCCAGCCAACGGTGGCCAGCCAATGCCATACGCGGCTTCGTGGAAGACCGAGACTGCCTACGCGTAAAGAAGGGACTCGAGATATCACCCACAGGACTCCACACTCCTCGGGCAGGAAGAAGGTATGGATCAGGAGGACCCGTCCGACCGCGAGCAGCGCTTGCGGATGAGGCGCAAGGGCCGCGACGGGCTGCGGGGCTACGTGAGAAGCATCATCCGCCAGCAGCAGAGGCCCCTCCACGACATCGTCCTCCGCCACGCCCTCCCCTTCCTCCCCGTCCGCTCCCTCCTCCGCCTCCGCGCCGTCCACCCCGACTGGAACCTCCACCTCTCCTCCCCCTTCTTCGCCCACACCCAGACCCTCTGCAACCTCTCCCTCTCGGGCGTCTTCTGCTGTGACCCCCACGCGGACTCCTCCTCCTTTTACTACCTCCCTTTTCACCCCTCCTCCGCCCACGCCCTCCCCGACCCCGAGCTCAGCTTCCTCGACGGCGCAAGCCACGTCGCGTGCTCGTCTGGCGGTCTCCTCTGCTGCTCCGACGGAAGACACCCCGTGCGTTACACTATCTGCAACCCTGCGACCATGGTGTCCACTCAGGTGCCGCTGGACTCCTTGCCTTCCGAAAAACACGACGGAGTCGCTCTGGAATACCGGCCTTCTCTTTTCAACTTCACTGGCGAGTTCAACCTCGTCTGCACCTCTTACGATTCGGACCGCCTCACCCGTAAGTTCGAGGTCTTCTCCTCCCGGGAGCGCGAGTGGCGGGTCTTGACCTCGTCCTCCCGCCACAAGCTGCTCTCCCCGCGTGGAGTGGTTACCGGAGGGAAGGCCTATTGGTGGACCGTCGACAGGGATATACTTTGCTGCGACCTTGTCACTGATGCTTTGGAGACTGTATGTGCACCCGAGGAGGCGAGGGGAGGGTGGGTGAAGTGGCAGATGGGAGCCGCGGGGGCGGAGCTGTGGTGTGTGACGTACGCATCGGAGAACGGGAAGGTGGGAGCGCATAGATTAGTGGGAGGAAGGAGTTGGGTCAAGATGAGGGCAGTGGATGTGGGGGTGGGGAGATACGTAAGGCCTCTGGCTGTGGACGGTGGAGCGGAGGAGGTGGTGGTGTGGGTGGAGGGGGCGGTTGTGGGGTTCAAAGTGGCCACCGGGGAGGGGAGGGTGCTGCTTGACGACGCGTCGGCGGCGAGGGGTTACGGCGAGTTCTTGCCGTACGTCAGCAACTTGGCGCCTGTGGGAAGCTTCGAGGACCAGTGAGGAGCTTTTTTTGGTGAAAGGTCTTTGTAAATTTATTAATATGTCGCTGTCACGTGACGGGCTTGCCCAGATTAAGAATAAGACGATGCTATTGGACCATTGGTAATATAAGCAAAATCTTTGATTTTATAAATTTAGAAAAACGATGCTAACATATGGGTAAGACTTAGGATCTCCTGCCCTTAAGGTGTGTTTGGTACGCGGATTAAGGCGGGTTAAACTGGTAGAGGGTAATCCATTTTTGAGTTTTGGTATTTGGATAGGGGGTTAAACTCGGGGTGGGTTAGAAGTGGGTTTGTTGTGATATGATTGTATTGAAATTTGAAAAAGTGAGTAGTTATTGTATTGTGCTTGTATTGAAGTTTGGAAAAGTGAGTAGAAGTAGAGTAGTTTCTAATTTTTATATGATATGATGGTATAATATATTATTTTTTGATAGGATTGATGATGTAAAATTGATTTATTTAATTTTTTAAAAAAGGAATAAAGTGGGGCCCACGTATGAGAGAGAGGGAGTGGGTTAGGGGGCCCACCAACCGAACACTACCTAAGGGCCTTGGATGGGGATTGGACAGCCTTCCGATGAGTGTCGACCATCCCATTCTCTATGAGGGCCGTCCGATCTCCATATAACAGATTTCATGTATTACAGCAGGGGCTGCTAAAGCTGGGAATCCATTCTCATGGGTATGCGGCTACTCTAGGTCACCCTTCCTTTATTTTGATATTGTTAAATGCTGCTTGGGTGAGTAATTTAGACTAATAAGAGTGAGTAATTTAGATTAATAAGAGGAATGCATTTCAAACATTCACAAGAGCAAACTACACAAAAGTCTTGAACTATGAACTCGCTTTCAATGTCATAAACTTTAAAATGTAATAATATAGTACCCAATCTTTGATATATATCTCAATGTGATTTTTGAGTTATTTGACTTAAGGTTATGTATAAAGTCATGTACCAGTTGAAAGTATAATCAAAGTACCAAAAAGAGATTGTCAAGACTTCACACACATTAGACAAACTAAAGATTGAAAACAGGAAAAGAAGGTCTATTACACATATAGATCAACCTAGATTATTATAGATTATAGGAACATTGAAATAGACTTCCATAGACAATATTGGCATTTCAAAATAAAAGGGAAAAAACGTCGTAATATAAAGTATTTGGAGGTTTCCATAATCCATAATCATCGAATAAATAAGATTACGATTTTTTGGATCATCGTAAGCTCGGTTCCAATTAAATAATATCATGAATCATTACATTTCACTTAGGGATAAAAAGTCCTATAAAAATAGAGTTTTATCGGTTGTGTCACTATGAGATATAACAATATCAGTTATACCACTTATTTTTTAAAAATATCAGTTGTGCCCCGGCTTCTTGCACTATTATAATTTGTGCCCTTCTATTAGCTTGGTCATTTATGAAATGAGCTTAACTATGGTTTATTCAAATCATGGTCTCATTGAGAGGGGTATAGTTATCTGCCTCTTTTACCAAGCCCTCCGTCTCGATCTCCTCATCCCCTAACATCCTCCTCCTCGTCCTCCTTTGCCCAGTCCACCACCCCGACCTCCTACACTACTCGGACCTCCACCGCCCAACCATCATCCCAAACCTCCTCCCCTTTCGTCCAGCCCTCTGCCCCAACCTCATCCTCCATTGCTTTGACCTTCGCCTCCACCGACTCTCCTGAAGTCCAGCTCGAACAAATGGACTAGGCTCTAGTGGGTTCCAAGTGGAAAACACAACAACAACTACTGCTATGTTGTATGCGTGTGTGTGTGTGTTGTAATGGGATCAAGTGTGCGGCAGGTAGAGAGATTGGTAAAGAAGATGGGTGTTTTGTAGGTTAAGAGGTGGTGGTGGTGATGGTTAGATGTGTAGTGGTTGCAAAGGAGGAGTGAAGAGGAGTATGGGATAAGAAGATGGAAAAAAATGTCTCCTATTGTAAACAATGGATTTCCAGTTATTCGTTTAGTAGCCTCAAATGTTTGATTAATTAGTTTAAAAAATAGCTTAAAAATTAGGGAAAATTATATATGAGATCAGAATGAGTGGTTTATCAGTGAAAATATAAATATTTTGGTGATTGGGTAAATAGATGAAGGTGCAATGAGGAGAGAGGAAATACTAGGAGTAGATGAAGACGAGTGATGTAGGAAGAAGAGGAAGAAGGAGTTACCTAGAATCATGGAAGGACATATCGATATCGATATCGTTTCGATATCGTGTCGATATCGATATATCGGCGATATATCGCCGATATATCGCTATATCTAGGAATCTTTCTAAAGAAAATGCCTAAAATCGGATATATCGATATATCGATTTCGATATCGATCCCATGTCGATATCGATATATCGGCGATATATCGCTGATATATCGGGATACGGCCTTCCATGCCTGGAATGACAATAGTAGGAACTTGCAGGTCATGGAATTTGTCAATGTTTTCCTCACCCAGAGGTCGATTTAAACATGAGAAAGATGAGGAATATGTTCTCTTCCTTGGGAAGTTGATGCTCAAGCGGAGGAAAATACAAATTGGGAGTCGCACTCGAGCTCGAAAATAGCAGATATGGGTTCCTTGGTTCTTCATCTCATCCACGACCTCTTCCTCTATGTCCCCTTGCACTTGAACATCTTCTGATCGATTCAAGTAGCAATAAATAAAGCCATCACCTGCCTAATACTAGCAAGGAGCTGTAGCAACAATATTCATTGTATAAATCAAGAAGGGGTTGGAGTGGGAGAGGTTGAGAAGGAGGTGGTCGGAGGAGGAGGAGGGGTTGGAGGGGGAGGGACACATGAGGTGGTGGTCGAAGGAGGAGGGAGGGAGGGTTGGAGGGGGAGGAAGAGGGATGAAGAGTGGAAGGTAGAAAAAAGAAAACAAGAAGAAAAATACATTTTTACCCTCATTTTTTTAATCTATTTACCATAAATCCTGGAGTTAATGTCAGTTTGGGATGGTGATAGACAACAACTAACCTGAAGATCACAAGTGATCATTGTGAAAGAAGTCAGGGACACAAATGATATTGTAGAAAAGGATGGGGTATAACTGATATAAAATATCTCAAAGGGGTAGAACTGATGAAAACCCAAAAAAACAGACAAAAGAAATACCTTACATTGAAGGAGAGCCAAAGAAATGACAAATGCACAAGTTCAGGGTATGCGATTGTACAAGAACATCGACGGAAGAGGAAGAAGAGATGTGCAAAAGCCTTCCAAAGAGAGGAAGCCGGACGGAGTTGACAATACCACAACATGAGGTCGCATGCGAGTCAAGAGGAGTTAAGGATTGATCTCATGTTGAGGAAGGGGTAGAAAATAAGTCACGGAAATGAGAGGACGATGAGTTGTGGGCTAGGTGGGGAGGGTTTGAAAGAGGACACATTGTGTGCGAGGGTTTGGAGGAGGGTATGGCTACATGGGACAATGGGACAATGGGAAGGTTTGGGGATGTGCTAGTTACATACTCATTAGTTGACGGAAAACGATGAACAATTTTAGATAGTCTTAATAAAAAAATAACGAGTCAAATTGAGTTATTGACTCGAATTAACAAGTTGATCATGATTGTGTTGGACATGCGAGCCAACGGCGAGCCATTATGCAATAAATGTTATTGCAAATATCATTCCTTGATCTGAAATGAAGATTAATAATTTGCATAATAGGTCCCTTAGTACAATTAGGGTTATGTACCATGACCATCTTAATAATCATACATATGTTTATTCAATTGTTGAATCATAGAGACTGGTGCTTGGATGAATATCTAAAGAGTTAGATTGAGGACTCATCAAGCATCGTCAAATGATTATTAAGAGAGGATCTCCATCCTGAGAAGGAGATGCCAATCCTTTTCTCTATAGGTTGATATCTGACCAACCTCTTGATGCAGGTCCTCTGCATAGGAATAGAGATTCGGAGGTGTCAGATTCGTTAGGTCAAAGAGTTGACTTAATGAGATCGAGATAACCAAAGTCCTATGTCGTATGTTGTCATGATATAGGCACGCATCCTCTGACCGGAGACAGATGTGTTATTATATATCTGAGTATGTACATTTTGCAGACCAATAGATTGATGACATAATCAAGGTCTATACACCGAAGCGCCGGTGTGCATGCAAGGGTATATGAGTAATACGATCTCTCAAAGGGATCATACAGGTTCATTACTGAACCGGAAGACATGAGCTCACTCATGAGATATTGGGAAGAATCAAATTCCGTGCACGGTCGTCTCATTTTGGAAGCTTGACTGAATTTGTAGTTTTGATATATGCTTTTGGAAAGTATATGATCAACACCTGGGTATGATATATGCTTTTGGAAAGCATATGATCGATACCGACTCCCAATAGTCAAATGAGAAACTTAATGATAAAATCATGAAGTAGACAGTGTAAAATTGATCTAATACTTTGAGTTTATTCTGGGTCTTCCAGTATGTAGGATGTACAAGTATTGGGAATACATGAGGGTGATGTGATCATAAATGATTGCATAACCATGACGCTTCCATTCCTAAGGAGTGATGAAACATGTCTGGATTTTAGTGACTCCTCTCAGTAGGGAAGTGATCTGATCTGGGTCCAAATGTTGGGCATTGGTCTGAATGACATTCAGATGCAATGAGAATATTAGATTTACGGTCTTGATTTAATCAAGCATCTATGAGAGGTCCATGAGATCTGAATTTGAGATGTGATCTCAATATCCAAGTCACTATACGTGGAATGTACAATCGCCATGTCCTTATCTTCAAGTATATGCGGAGAAAGCGCATTCTTCTTGAAAGGGTTCAAGAATATTCCATAGTTGAATTATGTCTAAGCATTGAGAAATGGATAATTAAATATGATTTAATTATGTTGAATGATGTGAATGTGATTCACAATTTTTGGATGTAAATGCTATTTAATTATTGTGGATGAGAATAATGTGGATAGCAATATCCAATTATTCATAATATATTATAAATGTGATTTATAATGTATTAGAGAGAGCTTATTATAATTTATATTTGTTGATTAATTATTATCGTGAATTGGATTCACATTAGATAATTAATTGAAAATGTAAATCAAATTTTATTTTGGATTGTGAATGTTATCCACAAATTTCCAATGGCAAGATTGCAATACTCTTAAAATAATTATGAATTATTTTTGTAGAATAATTTACAACAATTGTTGTTGTAAATACTAGAAATACATGGAATCTTGCAATCTTGGAGATTGCATTGGAGATCTTTGATGACACGAAAAATCCCAAGCAACTAAGGTGAAGAAATAGAACTAAGGTCGTTGCGACCTCAGTCGCTCGAGAAATCCGGGTCAACAAGAAAAATAGGGATCAGACCACCAAAATAGAATGAAAATCAAATAAAAATAATAGCGGTCCTGGCTATTGGATTAGCCTGGTATAGCGACCAGAGTCGGACTCAGGGAGCACGTAATGGCCTCACGGCCTACGAAGTAGTCTAAAATAATGAAAAATAAAATAGAATGATTTTTTTGGTGGATTTTTAATGTTTTTATTTTTTTTAGATTTTTAATTTAATTAAGAAAATAGAAAAGCAATAAATCAAGCAACTACAAACAATTATTCAAAAATCATCCAACAATTCAAACAAAAATGTTTTTATGTTTTTTTATATTTTTTACTATTTTTGGTTAATTTTTGGTAATTTTCTGATTTTTATTGAATTTTCTAAAAATCAAACAAGACCAGAAAAGAGAGGTACTATCCAGTCAGACTTGGAGGACCAAAATAAAATGGATAATGATCCTATCAAGGTCTGAAGGTAATTTTCCTGTATAGTAGAAACTACAAGGAAAAATTAGGCACTGGAATTATTAATTTTTTATTTTTATTTTAATTATTAGAATTTTTAAAGGGTTTTTAGTGTTTTTCAATTTTTATAAATTTTATAAATCCAAAAATGACCAAAATTGGTCAGAAAATCAAACAAGGCAAAACAAGCACTTATAATTTTTTGTAATTTTTAAAGGTGTTTTAATATTTTTTGTGATTTTTAAAGCTAGACAGTAAAGAAAATGTGTGTTTATGTATTTTTAAAAATAATAAATGAAATCAAAAATGTCTCCAAAATTTATAGAAAATTGTACACCATGGCAGGAGCCATGTTTCCAATTTTCATCAAATTTGGAGTTGGTTTGCTATTTTATTAAAAATGAAAACAAAGGTATAGTGCATAGGGACCTGTACGCAATTAAGACAAGTTACAGGGGGTCCGATGCAAATTCTCCAAGAAACCACGCGCGAGGTGCGTGACCTGGCACTCAGGGACCTATTTGCAAGAAAACTTAGGTCCCTGGACTATTTAGTAACACGTACTAAAAGTCTAGGGGCTAAAGTGAAAATACCCACGAAATAAAGCACATGCACAAATTCAACACTCACAGGGGCATTTCTGCAAATAATAAAAACATAATTCCATTAATTAACACCCTAGAACTTAAGGTCCATACATGCAAATAACCCATAAAAGCACGTGTCGAAGCACGTGTTCCACTACAAACAGGGGTATAAACGCAAATACAGGAAACGACAGGGTCCTCAATGCAAATTACCAAACTAAAATAAAGTTTCTAAAATATTTACAGGACTAAAGATTAACACCTAAAAAGCTAAGGGCCTAAGAAGAAATTACCCTTTATTAAGTCGAGGGTCAGATGGGCGCGACGTGTGAGATCCAACGATCGGGGGAGGGTGGCGCCTGGCAAAGGAGCCCTTGGTGCGATCGAACGGCTGGGATCTCCCCACGTGGAAGATCGGATGGCTGGGAAGCGACGTAGGTAAACCGCACCGATCGAACGGTCGCGATCCTCCCTCTGATAATCAAACGGTCACGGCTTGATGAAGATCTGGAGCTGGGGGCTGGATCGGACGTCTCTGGAGGATGGACGGAGAACAAATGGCCGGCGAACTTCGCCAGCCCTGTGCGCGCACGATGATCCTCCTCGCGGGCTGCTGGTGATCGGAGAAGGTGCGCCTTGGCCTCCCGCGTCTAATGGGCCCCTCCGATGGCGCAACGGAGCTCCTGGGAGCTCAGGCGACGTCGGCGGAGGCGGAGCTGCTGCTCGAATGGACGAAGCCCTCAGATGGGCTCCTATGGACCTGCAAAGCGACGCAACACACTCCTGGGTCGAGGGCAAAGTGCCTCGACCCGGTTAGGGGTGGTGAAGGTGACGGGTGCGGCGGGGCGAACGAGCTCCGGCGGAGTGACGGCGATGAAGCTCGTGACCCAGTTCCTGTGCGAACTGGGGTGGATGGATGGGTGCAGAAGATGCGCGGGGGAAAGGCGAATGTGGTGGGGGATTCCAATGATCGAGACGAAGGCGAGGGTGGTCAGAATCGGAGCTAACCGGCGACGGAGCAAATTGGGCGAAAAGCAAAATTAGAGAAATAGAAGAAGAAAGAAGGCTACCTACTGGATGGAGTCGACTGGGGAAGAGCAGGGGATGCTCCAGGTCCTAGCCTCGAGGGCTGTCGGTGTTCGAGGCTCGAGCACCACCTCCAGGAAGCGCACGGCGGCACGAAGACGCCGAATCAGTGGTCCAGTCTCTCCCTCCTCGCTGCGACACGGCCAACTGCAAGATGTCACTCCTACGAAGGCTATGGAGGTCCTAGGGTGAAGAGAGATGAGCCAAAGATCGAATGAAATGGAGGCGGAGCTAAGGCTAAATACGAGTGCAGGTCCGAGAAGAGGAGGTCGGGCAGGGTTCCCACGGAGCGCGGATCCCAACGCGGATGAGCGGGCATGGATCTCGGATGCACGAGGAAGAAGGAGAGCCCGGGATTTGCGGGTATGGGCGTCAGATTGAGTCGGGAAAAAGTCGAGATATCGGGTCGTGGGCTCGGATCCGGGGATCAGTGGTCCTGGGGGGAGTTGACCGGGGGGTCATCGTCCCCCGTGGACCAATCAGGGATGGCCATGTCAGAAATGATTTAAAAATTCATTTAAAAATATAAAATGGCTGATTTAAGAAAAACTTAAAACATGAAAAATATTTGTTTTATTTTTTTTTTCTATTTTTTGTGATTTTTAATTATTTTTTTGAAATAAAAATAAGGTATGTACACTATAGTGTTATACATAGGTATATACACAATATGGGTTTTTAATTTTTGATTTTTAATTAATTATTTTTGTACATTTTTATTCCCATTTTATATTTTATTTATTTATAGCATAAAATTAGGAATATTTTGATGTTTTTATTTTGTTTTTATTATTTAGGTACAAGGGTAAAATAAATAGATATATACATGGTATATATACAATGTTCTTTTTTATTTTTAATTTTGTTCTTTTTATTTGATTTTTGTTTTATGGTTTTTATTTTATTTATTTACAACATAAAAGATAGAATATATACAAATTTTTAGGAATTTTAATTTATTTATTTATAAGGTGAAATAAATACATGTGTGGTCTTATATACATGGTGAATATGTACAAGGAATATTATTTTTATTTTCTTTTTGATTTTTCTATTTTTATTTTGATTTTGTATTTACAAATATTTACAAATATAAACAAGCCCATTTTTATTTAATTTTAGAGGAAAATATTTTTATTATATTTACAGGTATATTTACACACATTAGCTCCCTATCTCTCTCTACTTTGGCTTTTATGCGGTCAGGCCCATGCTGAGCCCTCCCTTGGGATTAGGTCGCTCAATATTTATCTTAAATATTTCCCTCTTTTTCTTTTAATTCTTTATTCTTTTATTTTTGCACAAAAACATGCTAATTATTAGTTTTTTACACTATGCATGCTTTTTGTTAATTATTTGTATTTACAAGTATCTACATGCATTTGCAAAGGTTTTTGTAGCTAAAATATAAGAAAAAAGAGTGATGAATGAGTATTCATCACCCCCCTATACTTAACTTTGCTAGTCCCTTAGCAAACACTTATTTGAAAAAGAAGTGAAAAAGAGAAAGAAAAAGAAAAAGAGGAGAATGTACATGGATCAAGGTTGAATATTAAACTTGCCTTCATTAAATTGAATTATGGAGCTCGATCAGATCTTTGGATTATTAATGTGTCGGAACCTTATTTGGACTTAAGTTTAAAACTCAACAGCCTCTATGTTCCACCAATCTATAATCAAGACTCCTCAACAATCCAGATCAGAACAAGTCATCAAACACAAACCCTGAAGACCATGAATCTTTCCTTGTACTGTGAATGTGAAGTATAAGCTCTCCACCTCAGAAATGGCAACTTGACAACCCTCCCCAACAAGGTAACTCTATGACCCCAATCTGGCCACTCTTTCCTCGAGGAGCGGGGTATTCCCTTCTAAGTTCAAGTTCAACCAGCTCAAGAAGAGGGGGAAGAAGAGAATGGACTATGCCAGTGTAGCCATGTATCCTTGGGAGCTCAACCAGTGTAGCCAAGTCTCCCTGCTGCAAGCTACATAAGGTGGGACATGAATCTCAAGCGTTGCTTATTGCACTATATACATACTCCGGTGGGATTATCATTTTCTATCAGACCCACCACTTTTTTGGAGTTATTTTCTTTTTGCATTTTTTTCAAGTGCATTTATACAACATATACATGTGCAGCATATATACAAGGAGTTTTTTTCCTCTTGAGCCAGTAGACTATCCCTCATTTGAAGCATTATTGCAACCCACAACTCCCGTCGTTAGACCTCATTGCAACCAGACCAAGTTGAGACGCACTTCCTTCACTAAAAGAAGAAGAGAGGTTCCGCCTAGAAGTACTACCCTCATATGCTACCCCAAGTCAAGGAAGATTGCCTCCTCACCACCTCCTCCGTAGAGAGCTAGGTGCAAAGTGTTGGTCCAAGTAAAGCCATTGTCTATATGAGTCATGTGTGTGTTGTTAAGTGCTCTACTTAGGCTCATTGAGATGATATGTGATCATAGCCTAGTGGACTCAAAGAATTAAGTCACCATGAACCTGAAAAGCCTTAAACCTAGGCCCTATAAGGTTCCTCTTAGAAATTAGGTGGATTAAGATCTTAATCAAGCTCCATTTCCCAATTTAATTCCCGGCTAGTTTAAATGTCAACTATAATCCAGGAAAAACTATATATATATATATATATATACAAAGATGCTATTTACACAATATTTACAAACATGCAAAATTTTTGAAAAATGTTTTGAAATCATGGAAGTTTTGCAAAAGTATTTATACACATTTACACAAGATTTTTGCAAACTTTTGATTTTCAAAACATTTTGGAAAAATTTTGTACTATATACATAATTTTAATATGAAAATATTTACACAATCTTTACACAAAAAGTTTTTGAAAACATTTTTACAAAAATACTTTGTACACTAGCTATGTATGTGCAATAAAAGAATGTTTATTTACAGGGAAAAATTTTTAATTTTTATGGTTTTTAGGTGTTTAGCCATTTTTATTTATTAACACACTCACACAAAGTACGAGTTATGGCTAAAGTATATATGAAATATATACACACCCCCCTATACTTAGCTCGAACGATGTCCTCAGAGTCAAGAGCGATGAAGAAGACATAACTCGTGCTTAGTATAGGGAAGTGAAAAGAAAGGCTATATACAAAGAAGAATGAATGAATAGAAAATCAAGAAGATCTCGGCTTTTCCCCCTATACTTAGGATCAAATAATCCTAAGTATAGCATGATGTACACAAAAGGGAAAACCGAGTGGCGAATGTGCTGGGTCTACCCCCCCTATACTTAGGGTAAAATATCCCTAGGTATAGGCAGCAACACAGGGGTAAAAAGAATCAAAAGAAATACCCAAAGGTCCTACATCCCCCATATACTTAGGGTAAAGTACACCCTAAGTATAGCATAATCAAAAGATGAAGAAAGGGATGTGGGACTAAAGAATGTAATGATATGGACATCTGGATCTATACAGGTCGGAAGAACAGTGAAAATCAGGCGTGAGATGCAATAGATGTGAGTCAAAAGACCACATCTCACGCAAAATGAATAGGGGCAACATTAACGACCCGCGGCTCAAGATCTAGAAATGGCTTGAGCCGCTGGCCGTTCACTCGAAAGGTACTCTCAGAAGACAACTCGGATATGTCAATGCTACCGTTGTCATGTACCTTTCTCACCAAGTAAGGTCCCCTCCATTTGCTCTGTAGATTCCCTGGGAATAGACGAAGCCTAGCATCAAACAGACATACTCTCTGTCCAGGCTCAAAATGCTTGTGGCTGATGTGAGAATCATGCCACTCCTTCACTCTCTCCTTGTACTGTAGGCTGTTTGAGAAGGCGGTATCTCTAAGCTCCTCCAAGGCTGCTAACTCTGCCCTCCTCTAGTCTCCTACACTATCTGGATCAACAAGTATCTCAGTGACTGCCCAAAGTGACCTGTGTCTCAGCTCAACAGGTAAATGGCACGGCTTGCCATATACGAGGCGAAAGGGAGATGTGCCCAATGGTGTCTTGAAAGACGTCCTATATGCCCACAAGACCGAGTCCAAAAGCTGTGACCAATCCTTTCAGTCAGGGCGGATGACTTTCTGCAGAATAGTCTTGATCTTCTGTTCGACACCTCAGCTAGACCATTCGTCTGTAGATGGTATGGAGTGGCAACTCGATGGTCTATGCCGAACTCACTAACAAGGGCCTTCACCTGGTCGTTGATGAAATGAGACCCGCCATCTGAAATCAATACTCGAGGTACCCCGAACCGCGTGATGATGTGCTTCCTCAAAAATCTGCAAACTGTCCTGGCATCAGCGGCTCGGGCGGGGATGGCCTCAACCCAACGACTCACATAATCTGCGGCCAACAGAATGTACTCAAATCCTTGACTCTTAGGGAATGGACCCATGAAATCGATGCCCCATGCGTCAAAAACCTCACAGAAGTGAATGGGCTGCATCGGCATCATATCACGCTGTCCACAAGTGCCCATCCTCTGACAGTCAGTACACCTCTTCACGAACTCATCAGAGTCCTTGAAGAGGGTAGGACACCACAAGCCGGATTGGAGCACTTTCTGTGCCATTCTCCTCCCAGAGTGATGTCCTCCTGCCTCAAGCTTGTGGCAGTAAGTGAGGACGCTATGATGCTCCTCCTGAGGAATGCACCTACGCCAGACGCTATCCCCTCCTTCGTGGTAAAGGATGGGATCCTCCCAGTGGTAGGACTTGGCCTTCGCGAGGAAGGTCTCAAGCCTCTGCCTGGGCTAATCTTGTGGAACTTTCTTAGCAACAAGAAAGTTCACAATATCGGCATACCACGAGAGCGAGGCGATAGCAAGGATCGCCTTATCTGGGAAGGTCTCACAAATGGGATCAATCTGCTCAGAATCCTAAAGGTGCTCTAGTCGGAAGAGATGATCCGCCACCACATTCTTGACTCCAGGCTTATCCTTGATCTCAATGTCGAACTCCTGGAGTAGAAGGATCCATCTAGTCAGTCTGGTCTTGGCATCCTTCTTTGCCATGAGGTATCGGATGGCGGTATGATCAGTAAACAGGGTTACTCTAGATCCAATAATGTACGATCTGAACTTATCTAGGGCGAACACTACGGCTAGCATCTCCTTCTCTGTGACTGTGTAGTTCCACTGCGCGGAATCCAATGTGCGGCTAGCGTAGTGGATAGCAAATGGGACTCCATCCCTCCTCTGTCCCAGCACGGCCCCTATGGCAAAATCGAAGGCATCCGTCATGATCTCAAATGGGAGAGACCAATCAGGCGGCTGGAGAACAGGAGCCTCTACAACACACTGCTTGAGAGTCTCGAAGGATGAAAGACACTTGTCATCAACAAGGAACTCGGTGTCTTTCGTCAGCAAGTCAGTCAACGGTCGGGCAATCCTACTGAAATCATGAATGAATCGTCGGTAGAAACCGACGTGCCCCAGGAATGACCATAACTACCGCAAATTAGACGGCGGTGCGAGTTTTCTAATGACATATACCTTGGCCGGATCAACCTCCATTCCCATGTTGGAGATGATATGGCCAAGCACCGTCCCTTGAGTCACTATGAAGTGACTCTTCTCCCAAGATAGCACCAAGTGAACCTCTATACATCGCTGAAGTACTCGGTCTAGGCAGTCAAGACAGGAGTCGAATCCGTCGTCGTAAACCGAGAAATCATCCATGAAGACCTCCAAGCACTCCCCTACCATGTCCGAAAAGATCGACAACATGCATCTCTGAAAGGTCGCAGGGGCATTGCATAGTCCAAATGGCATGCGTCGGAAGGCGTATGTGCCGAAGGGACAGGTAAAGGTGGTCATGTCCTGGTCCTCGGGAGCGATGGCCACCAGGTTGTAGCCCGAGTACCCATCCAGAAAACAGTAGTGGCTCTTCTCTACCAGTCTCTCAATGATCTGATCAATAAAGGGCAGGGGGAAATGATCCTTCTTGGTGGCCTGGTTGAGTCTCCTGTAGTCAACGCAGACCCGCCAAGAAGTGGGTACCCGTATGGCAATCTCCTCTCCAGACTCACTGACCACTGTAGTAATGCCCGTCTTCTTGGGCACCACATCAAAGGGCTGACCCACTTGGAGTCGGAGATGGGGTAGATAAAATCGGCGCTCCACCATTTCGATATCTCCTTCATGACAACCTCTCTCAGATTCGGGTTCAACTGTCGCTGGAACTCACGCGACGGCTTCGCCTCATCCTCGAGATAGATATGGTGGGAGCACATGGCCGGACTTATCCCCTGGAGATCTGCTACGCTCCATCCAATTGCCTTACGGTTCTTTTCAAGAACCCCCATCAGACGGGATTCTTGCTCTCCAGTCAAATCGGCGGAGATAATGACTGGGTACATCTCATGCTCACCCGCAAGGAATCTATACTTCAGCGATGTGGGAAGCGGCTTCAGCTCTGGACAACTGGGTGCTGGTGGATCTGGCCTCTGAAAAGTCTGCGTGAACGCTGCCAAATCTGCATGGGAGAACTGAAACTCTCTGTCACTCTCAAGAACTGGAGAAGGCTGCCCTGCTGGACTGTCTCTGCTCTGCTCGGCATCTACCTCCTCCCTATCTGCAGGCTCAGTGGAAGTCAGGTCTGGCATGTAATCATCACAATTTGCCCAATCAAACTCTGACTCCGAGGGATCTGTGTCATCCAAGGTGGCATCAGCACCACCATCATCACAAGAATCTGTCTCACGGTCGAGAACCGGCTCTGCTGCCTCTGTAGTATCCTGGACTAGGAATGTGCTCTCCAAGCTCTCCTCTGCTGTCGTCTCTGCATCAGCGGAGTCTGAAAATGAGAGGATGGCATATGCTGTTGGGTCTGCCCAAACTGCCTCATCGTTTGTGATCACAAAGTCACAGTCCTGGTGGATGTCTAGCCATGCATCTGTCAGCTGCTCTGTGTCTGAAGTGGTCTCTAAGCATGATCTCTCTCTGGCTCGGCTGTCCTCGACTGTCTCTATTTGTACACTTTCGCCCTCGACGCGAAAGTATACCTTCCGCTATCATGGTCAGTCACCGCCTTGGCTGTGGCCAAAAACGGACGACCGAGAATGATGGGGGTATCGGTCACGGACTCAGGAATCTCCATGTCCAACACTACGAAGTCCACGGGGAATTGCAGGCCCTGAATCATGACGACAACGTCTCGCAACAACCCCTTCGGCCTCTTGACAGATCGATCAGCAAACTGAAGGACTGTCCTGCTCTGTCTAAGAGTGCCCAACTCGAAGCGGTCGAGAAGGGCTGCCGGAAGGAGGTTGATCGACGATCCGCTGTCTAGTAGAGTGCGGTCGAACCTCTGCTCACTGATATGGCATCTGACATATGGGGCTCCTGAATCTGGCCTCTTGGCCGGCAGACGGTTCTGGATCGCGAAACAAGTGGCTTTCGTCAGCACATGGATCTCTGAGTGGTGGTTCCGCCTCTTCCTCCTGACTGTGGTCCTGTCTCTAAGGGAACGCTGAAGAAGAGGGATGTGCTGCAAAGCCTCCTGAAGAGTCAGCTGTATGTCAAACCGATCTATCATGTGCTGGCTGAACTCTTCCTGCTCTCTCTTTTTTGGATTTTCTTTTTTCTTCCCCTTCCCCATCTGAAGGGCTCTAGGGCAGGGGATCATAGGGTCCTTCTCAGATGAAGGATTAGGAAAGGGTCTAGATGGTTCGACGACCGGATCCACACATACATCATGCACCACAGTGGGACCAGAAGAAAATAAACCCTTTCCTTTATTCATAGAAGTGTTTCGAGATACATCAGTAACAATAGGAAAAACAAAAGGGATCTCAGAATGAACATGGGTGGCATCAGCACCACCATCGGCTGGAAGACTCGCGGCCTCAGTACCGCGCTTTGGCTCGGCATCCTGGGTGGCCTCAGTACCACCTCCTCCAACTGGTGAAACGGCGGCCTCAGTACCGCCGGTGGGATCAGCATCCATGGTGGCATCAGTACCACCATCATCATCTCTAGCGGCCTCAGTACCGCTCTCCTCCTCCTCGTCGGGCGCTCTGGGTGGATCCTCATGGTGTCGCTCAGACGAGGCGCCGCCTGCTGGCATCCTACCGCTCATAAGTGTGACAAAATCAGTATCAAAAAGATATGCAAACATATCACCAAATGCATCACTAGGAGTGGCATACTCAGTACAAGCTACCTGCTCAAATTTCCTCTTCAGGTTGTTGGGATTCAGCTCAATCTGGGCAGGGATGGCGGCCTTCCCTCTCACGATGTCCCGCATCTCCTGTCGGAACTCGTCCATCTCCCGTCGAAAAGTAGCATGCTGAACTATAAGAAGGCGGGCTATATCATCCAAGACGGGGCTCTCATGGGAGCCCGACGGGTAGCCTCTCTGGTAGTGAGGCTGCTGGAACTACTGCTGTGGCTGAGAGGGGTAAGTGTGTGGCTGATGCTGCGGCTGGTGAGGCTGATCACGCCTCCAAGATTGTCTCTGTTGATAGGGACGAGGACCATATTGTGACTGTTGTTGCTGTGGTTGTGGGTACACTGGGGGCTGCTGCTGCTGGTGATCTCTCTGATGGCCGTACTGACCTCCCTGTCCTGATGGCTGCTGCTGGGGCTGGGCACCTCCGGTCCCCCAACGGAATCCGGGATGGTCTCGTCGGATACCGGGCTGGGGGCGGTCATACCAAATCCCATTGGCATCCATCAACGGCTCTGCATCGTACTGGGGTGGTGGAAGTACTGCCAGAGGCTGATCCGGCTGGTATACCACCATCTGCATGTCCGAAGATGGCGGTGATTGGTAGGTGGGCTGCGGCTGCTGGTACGGCTCCGCCTGTACAAGATGAACCTGTCTAGGCTGCTGGTGGGAGCTGGAGCGCTGGGACTGGCTGCCGGAGCTACTCGGATCGTCTCGTGCCTGAAGACGAGGCTATGAAGCCGTCTGTGCCTCCTGGAGACACATGAGCTGTGTCTTCAGGTCACTCAGAGTCTGTGCCATCGGCTCCATCTTCGTGATGCCCTGGCACTGCTTCTTCTCTATAATCTCCATCCGGTCCAGCTTCTCGCTGATTATCCCCATGTCCGCGGCTGAAGACTCGGCATGTGCTGCTGCTACTACGGACGAACTGGAAGGACCGGCATCGACCCGTGCTATCCTCTGGTACTGCACGGTCTGTGGCTGCTGGGGTCTGCCCTGAGTGTATAACTGGGTCTGGGACATCACCATGTAGTTCTCAGCCATCTCATCGTAGATGGCCCAGACCTGGTCGTGATCCTTGGGACCCGCCACAAGAAGCGTTCACCAAGCCCTGAAGCTCGGGTGTCAGCCCGCTGAAAAAGCTCTGAACAAGGTTCGGCTTGGAGATATCGTGGTGCGGGCATCTGTCTGTCAGCTCTCTGAACCTCTCCCATGCCTCGTGAAACTACTCGTTGGGGAGCACGGAGAAGTTGTTGATCAGGGCTCTAGCGGCATTGGTCCGCCCGAGTGGATAGTACTTATGCAAGTACTCGGTGCGGAGCTGCTCCCAAGTGTAGGCAAACTTCCCCAAATGCTTCAGCCAGGTGGCTGCTCTGTCAGCTAAGGAGAAGGGGAAGGTAATCATCATGATGGTGTCCTGGTCCACCTGACGGTCGTGGACGGTGCTGCAGATCATCAAAAACTCCTGGAGGTGGAGATGGGGCTCCTCAGTGGCGAGCCCATGGAAACGGGGAAGGAGCTGCAAAGTGTTCGGGGGGAACTTAAAGTCCCCACGATAGCTAGCAGCACAACCCAGTGATGCATCAGGGTCGATCCGGGGTTGTGCAACTCCCGCATCGGTCTCGGCTGCTCTGCTCCTGCCGCGGCGGCTGCCGCTGCGGCTGCCGCTGCCGCTGCGGCTGTCGCTGCGGCTACCGCTGCTGCCTCATCTGGGATCCTCGGCCCGTCTCTACGCTGCTCTCTCTCCTCTCTCATCTGCTCCATCTCGCGCCTCATATCTAACATAAACGCTCTCTGATCCCTCAACTGTTGTTGCACTATCTCGAAGGAGGCGATCAGGGTGGAGTTGATCGCACCCTGGTCCAAAACAAAATGCTCAGGATGCGAACCTCTAGTGCGATCATCGGAACTGCCGGCCATAGTCTCTGCAAAATCAAACGATACAAACTCATGTACCGATAAATCTGATAGTCTCTCCTCTGGCACTGGTCTCTCGGAATCGAAAGAAAGGGGGTCGAGGGGGAACAGGGTGGAATCATACTCGGGTTCGGAGAGCGGGTCTCGGCTCTCGCGAACCAACCTAGATGAACGGGTAGACGCGCCCGAAAGCGGTGCAGCTAGAGGCTGCCTAAGAGATCGTCTGCCCATCATCTTGATGTGGCGAGTAAGGCAGATGAGATCTGGAAAAACTACGATCACAAACAAACCCCCAGTTCACCAACGCAACACAAGCTGAAGACCATAAAGGCTCGGTCAATTTATCTTGTCAATTTTTATTTTGGTGAACAGTCAAGATATCAGAGCGATTACGTGACCTGTTGGGATACCCGATACTTTCCCAACCGACTGTCCCGCACAGAAGTAGTCGGTAATCAGTCGAGAAGAGTATCGGAGGGCTCTACCTAGTGTTCGGGGCCACTCTCTCGCACAATCAAACCAAAAAATGAGGGGGTTCCTCTCCCCAAGACAAGTTTTTAAGTGAGATGTCTTTTAGGGTCGATAGTTTTAGCAGTCCCAATTTTATGATTTTTCTTTTTAGATTTTTTCAATAAAAACAAAAACGCCTAACGAATTTTTCGGTTCTCCTGGTTATTAAGTCAAAAATAGAGGGAGAAGACGAAAAAGCCGATGCGCGATGAAATCAATGATGCATGCAGAGGAAGGGATGCGTACCTGACTCCAACAGTCTACATGCAATATGATCCGTGCAGAATTGAAAGATAGGAAATGAACTACCTAAATGGTGCAGCGGGAAAAACCAAGTCCCTAAATAGCAACTTCTACTCGAAAGAACCGTCTAGCTGGTCACCAGCCTCCGATCCAAAGAGTCCGGTCTCTGTCTACCCCTCCTCCTCCCGACAAATCGGGTTCAGGAGCAGCGCTTGGCAGGGCAGGCTGCAGCACGTAGGCTCGAAGGAAGTGAGTCAGCTATTTTTATTAACTTTTTATTAATAGGTCCAATTATCGAACTATAGGCACAAGCAAATAATTATGTGTTTGGATCCTACTAATTACGGCACAATCAACAGAAATTCCTAAGGCTATGGGCTCGATAAAAACCGCGTGAAACCGGAAAAGGCAGTGAAAAACTAAAAGCCGCGTAAAAAAAACCGTGAAAAATCTAAGGGTCCCCCGAGCACACCGGTGCTCGGCGAAACAGACCCGAAGAAGTCTCAAGTCCTGTTGAGTGTCCCTGTATTATTACAACAATTCAAATGTTACTAAAATAAAACCTAATCTAAGCCTCTCCCACTCAGCTGCTCCTCGCGCTCTCCTGCGGCTCCGTGCAGAAGGGAGCCGCCTCCGAATCCCGTGGTTGTGCCGGCTTCTAAAGAGTCGCCGCCTCGGTCCTCGGGCCCTCGCAAGAAAGCAGACAAGTGTCAAATACCAAATAAATCAAAGCAACTAAAGACAGGAAACTAAGCAGGGGTATATGTGCAAAAATGACAATAAAATAAACAAGCAAAAATAAAAATAAAACAAAAACAAAAGAAAAGAAAAGAAAAGAAAAGAAAAGAAAACAAAAATAAATGAAAAATAAAAAGCCGGGAAAAGCCGCGGACTCAGAAAGAGCCGCGAAAAGCCGCGAAAAAGAAAAGAAAATAAAAATGAAAAATAAGATGACTACTAAGTCGTGCTCCCCGGTAACGACGCCATTCTGATGACACGAAAAATCCCAAGCAACTAAGGTGAAGAAATAGAACTAAGGTCGTTGCGACCTCAGTCGCTCGAGAAATCCGGGTCAACAAGAAAAATAGGGATCAGACCACCAAAATAGAATGAAAATCAAATAAAAATAATAGCGGTCACGGCTATTGGATTAGCCTGGTATAGCGACCAGGGTCGGACTCAGGGAGCACGTAATGGCCTCACGGCCTACGAAGTAGTCTAAAATAATGAAAAATAAAAGAGAATGATTTTTTGGTGAATTTTTAATGTTTTTAAATTTTTTTGGATTTTTAATTTAATTAAGAAAATAGAAAAACAATAAATCAAGCAACTACAAACAATTATTTAACTACTCAAAAATCACCCAACAATTCAAAAAAAATGTTTTTATGTTTTTTATATTTTTTACTATTTTTGATTAATTTTTGGTAATTTTATGATTTTTATTGAATTTTCTAAAAATCAAACAAGACAAGAAAAGAGAGGCACTGTCCAGTCAGACTTGGAGGACCAAAATAAAATGGATAATGGTCCTATCAAGGTCTGAAGGTAATTTTCCTGTATATAAAAACTACAAGGAAAAATTAGGCACTAGAATTATTAATTTTTGATTTTCTTTTAATTATTAGAATTTCTATAGAGTTTTTAGTGTTTTTCAATTTTTATAAATTTTATAAATCCAAAAATGACCAAAATTGGTCAGAAAATCAAACAAGGCAAAGCAGGCACTATATAATTTTTTTGTATATTTTAAAGGTGTTTTAATATTTTTTTGTGATTTTTAAAGCTAGACAGTAAAGAAAATGTGTGTTTTTGAATTTTTAAAAATAATAAATGAAATCAAAAATATCTCTAAAATTTATAGAACATTTTACACCATGGCAGGAGCCATGTGTCCAATTTTCATCAAATTTAGAGTTGGTTTGCTATTTTATTAAAAATGAAAACAAAGGTATAGTGCATAGGGACTTGTACGCAATTAAGACAAGTTCCAGGGGGTCCGGTGCAAATTCTCCAAGAAACCACACACGAGGCGCGTGACCTGGGCACTCAGGGACCTATTTGCAAGAAAACTTAGGTCCCTGGACTATTTAGTAACACGTACTAAAAGTCCAGGGGCTAAAGTGTAAAATACCCACGAAATAAAGCACATGCACAAATTCAACACTCACAAGGGCATTTCTGCAAATAATAAAAACATAATTCCATTCATTAACACCCTAGAACTTAAGGTCCATACATGCAAATAACCCAGAAAAGCACGTGTCAAAGCACGTGTTCCACTACAAACAGGGGTATAAATGCAAATACAGGAAACGATAGGGTCCTCAATGCAAATTACCAAACTAAAATAAAGTTTCTAAAATATTTACAGGACTAAAGATTAACACCTAAAAAGCTAAGGGCCTAAGAAGAAATTACCCTTTATTAAGTCGAGGGTCAGATGGGCGCCACGTGTGAGATCCAACGGTCGGGGGAGGGTGGCGCCCAGCAAAGGAGCCCTCGGTGTGATCGAACGGTTGGGATCTCCCACGTGGAAGATCGGACGGCTGGGAAGCGACGTGGGTAAACCGCGCTGATCGGACGGTCGCGATCCTCCCTCTGATAATCAAACGGTCGTTGCTACTCCTCAAACGAACGGCTCGATGAAGATCTGGAGCTGGGGGCTGGATCGGACGTCTCTGGAGGATGGTCGAAGAACAAATGGCCGGCGAACTTCGCCAGCCCGGTGCGCGCACGATGATCCTCCTCACGGGCTGTTGGTGATCGGAGAAGGTGCGCCTTGGCCTCCCGCGTCTAATGGGCCCCTCCGATGGTGCAACGGAGCTCCTGGGAGCTCAGGCGACGTCGGCGGAGGCAGAGCTGCTGCTCGAATGGACGAAGCCCTCAGATGGGCTCCTCTGGGCCTACAAAGCGACGCAACACACTCCTGGGTCGAGGGCAAAGTGCCTCGACCAGGTTAGGGGTGGTGAAGGTGACGGGTGCGGCGGGGCGAATGAGCTCCGGCGGAGTGACGGCGATGAAGCTCGAGACCCAGTTCCTGTGCGAACTGGGGTGGATGGATGGGTGCAGAAGTTGCGCGGGGGAAAGGCGAAGGTGGTGGGGGATTCCGATGATCGAGACGAAGGCGAGGGTCGTCGGAATCGGAGCTAACCGGTGACAGAGCAAATTGGGCGAAAAGCAAAATTAGAGAAATAGAAGAAGAAAGAAGGCTACCTACTGGATGGAGTCGACTGGGGAAGAGCAGGGGATGCTCCAGGTCCTAGCCTCGAGGGCCATCGGTGCCCGAGGCTCGAGCACCACCTCCAGGCGGTGCACGGCAGCGCGAAGACGCCGGATCAGTGGTCCGGTCTCTCCCTCCTCGCTGCGACATGGCCAACTGCAAGCTGTCACTCCTGCGAAGGCTATGGAGGTCCTTGGGTGAAGAGAGATGAGCCAAAGATCGAATGAAATGGAGGCGGAGCTCAGGCTAAATACGAGTGCAGGTCCGAGAAGATGAGGTCGGGCAGGGTTCCCACGGAGC
Organism: Ottelia alismoides; assembly: GCA_037367405.1. NCBI lineage: Eukaryota > Viridiplantae > Streptophyta > Magnoliopsida > Alismatales > Hydrocharitaceae > Ottelia > Ottelia alismoides. The sequence continues at coordinate 32,521 of JAZKJV010003806.1, read as the reverse complement.
GCGGATCCCAACGCGGATGAGCGGGCGTGGATCTCGGATGCACGAGGAAGAAGGAGAGCCCGGGATTTGCGGGTATGGGCGTCGGATCGAGTCGGGAAAAACTCAAGATATCGGGTCGCGGGCTCGGATCCGGGGCTCAGTGGTCCTGGGGGGGAGTTGACCGGGGGGTCAACGTCCCCCGTGGACCAATCAGGGATGGCCAAGTCAGAAATGATTTAAAAATTCATTTAAAAATAGAAAATGGCCGATTTAAGAAAAACTTAAAACATGAAAAATATTTGTTTTATTTTTTTTCTATTTTTTTGTATTTTTAATTATTTTTTTGAAATAAAAATAAGGTATGTACACTATAGTGCTATACATAGGTATATACACAATATGGGTTTTAAATTTTTGATTTTTAATTAATTATTTTGTACATTTTTATTCCCATTTTATATTTTATTTATTTATAGCATAAAATTAGGAATATTTTGGTGTTTTTATTTTGTTTTTATTATTTAGGTACAAGGGTAAAATAAATAGATATATACATTTATATACATGGTATATATACAATGTTCTTTTTTATTTTTAATTTTGTTCTTTTTATTTGATTTTTGTTTTTATGGTTTTTATTTTATTTATTTACAACATAAAAGATAGAATATATACAAATTTTTAGGGATTTTAATTTATTTATTTATAAGGTGAAATAAATACATGTGTGATCTTATATACATGGTGAATATGTACAAGGAATATTATTTTTATTTTCTTTTTGATTTTTCTATTTTTATTTTGATTTTGTATTTACAAATATTTACAAATATAAACAAGCCCATTTTTATTTAATTTTAGAGGAAAATATTTTTATTATATTTACAGGTATATTTACACACATGAGCTCCCTATCTCTCTCTACTTTGGCTTTTATGCGGTCAGGCCCATGCTGAGCCCTCCCTTGGGATTAGGTCGCTCAATATTTATTCTAAATATTTCCCTCTTTTTCTTTTAATTCTTTATTCTTTTATTTTTGCACAAAAACATGCTAATTAATAGTTTTTTACACTATGCATGCTTTTTGTTAATTATTTGTATTTACAAGTATCTACATGCATTTGCAAAAGTTTTTGTAGCTAAAATATAAGAATAAAGAGTGATGAATGAGTATTCATCAATCTCCCACTCTTAATAGGAGTCGGGACGACCACCAATTCCAATAAAGAAAGGGTGACCATCCATCACTCCTATATGGAAGGGGAGATTCTCCTTTCCATTATCTCCAAGATTACTTGATTTAATTTAGGATTAAATTATATTGATTTATCAAATATATTTAATCTAAATTAAATTAAGTGTTGTTGTATTTTTTCCAACAACATCTTCGCCATTGAAAGAAGCACAAATTAATCTCATCCATTGATTTTGTGTAGTCCATGGATTGTGGTCTATGGACTCCCAAAACCCTATATAAGAAGATGCACGTCTTGCTCTTCTTAAGTTCACAACATCGTCAGGCTCTCTCCTCTCTCTTTCATTCTCTCGCCCTCTCTCTCCCTGTCTCTTTTTGGGTGGCAGTCCACCCTAGGTCTAGAGGGAAGTAGCCGTCGTCGTCACTTCATCGTTGTGCTGTCGCCTCGAGACCCTGGTTCTCCATCTTCTTTGGTGCGCCTCGCTCGTGAAGAAGACGTCGGATCTCGTGTGACGAGATCGGGAGATTCGTCGCTTGGATCATCAACATGGATTGCAAGGAGCACACGTTTCATCAACGCGCTCGTAAGCGTCTCCTTCGTCAGATCGGACTTGAGACAGGAGGTCTCTTCGTTTAGAGACTCGATCGCAACCACGCTTCAAGAGATAACCCGAATACTTGTTTTGTGGTTTAGATGAAATGATGCGAGGAGTGTTCTTGGATCATGTGGTTTCATCGCATGAAATTTTTTTAATTTCCGCTGCCTCGAGCAACTAGTGCGACTAGTCGCTCCCGATCGCATACGATGCGACCATCATGCTTCCCTGATATACTTAAGGATCTTTACCATATCCTTCAGATTGAACTCGAACGTGACTCGATGAGGATAACGATCCCATCATTCAACTTGAACTCAGATATATTAGCTTTTCGAACCCAATGAGTTCATATTAAGTTGAGTCCGAGTAGGGCTAATCAAGTCATAGCTTTCATGACACCTATATCGGTCCATGTAGCGGTCCATGAAGATGTTGGAGGAGCAAAAACATAAGAGCCCGCAAGATATTTTAACTATTTAGGGTATAATGTACTTTTGCATCATGGGGCAAGTGATTTAAAGTTGGAGTTGGCGTCGGTGTTTGAAAAAAACAACGTTTAAAAAAGTTTTAGCATCTATGTGCATTGAAAAATGTTTTATATAATTAATCAAAGTAAAAAAGAATTTAACATGTACTTATTTACTCAACCATTTTATTTATAATAAACAACTTTGTCTATTTCTACTTGTAATATCGTATGTAGGTAGAAGATATTACAATATTTTTCAAGGTAAAAGACGAGAAATCAACAAGCACATAACGATAAGATTAGAACATTGAAAGAACCAGTCAATTAAGTTTGGAATTCGTAGAAAATTTAGGTTGAAACCTACTTCTTTTTAGTTTGAATATAGACCTCTTATAAGTCTACGCACCTTTTTTCCATCTTGAATTTCCTTCCCCCATTCATGTGTGAACCCTCGATAGTAAATGATGGGTTTGCATAATTGCATTCCCAAAATTTCAAATTATTATCCTAAATGCCAAGGCACACAATCAAGCATGATATCTTCAATGAACACGGTTCTTATTAATGAAGTAATAAGCTTGCAACCCAATCATTCTTTTTTTATTAGTCAACACACCAAAATTACTCTATAATTTATAAATTTTGTATTTTGATTTGTTCTTATATTTATATGTTTGCAAAATAGGTAATCTGAGATTTTTCGTTTTAAGAGATTTTGAATATATATATGGAAATCTTTAATTATCATTGTTTACATAAATCTTATAACTTGTTAATTTATTGGGATGCTCGTGCATTTTTAAGTCATCACAGTTACACTTATGTCACTATCTCTTTCTTTTTGCAACGACACTTGTGATCCTATATTCTTCTGGTATTGCACTTGTGCCTCTATGATCAATTGTTGTATATTATTCTCCCATGCACATGTTATCGTCATGAGAATAAGAGTAACGTGATCCCTTCTTCTTCTTTATCTTCCTCTTTCTCCTTACATCCTCTTCCGCCACCCACCTCATGTTGCTATAAATATCTATATACTATATATAATTTTTTAGAAGGTGTTTTTTATACAAATATTATACTGCTGAATAGTGTCGTCCATGACATTTCATGGACCCTAGGCAAAAGAGAAGAAAAGGGCCCCTATAAAAATAAATTATTTTTTTAATTTGTAAATTTCTTATAAATAAAGTTCTTTAAATTTTAAAAAGAACTATATATGTTTATGATCAACGAGCATCAAACAATAAGTAATGAATTAAAATTATAAAAAAAAATAATTTCTACAATCGAAATAGATATCTATGGATATAATGCAACTCAAGGAACGTAAGTTCAAACAAAAGCTAATGGGAAATAGCTAGCAAAAAAATGTATGACATTGTTTTTTTTAAGTTAGGATTTTTGAGAATGATCAAGCACAGAAGCACATATATCTATTGACTATAATAACAAAAATATTTAAAAATTAAGAGTTTCATCTCTTAATGTCTATTTTCCATATCATATGAGCCGAAAAAATATGGTTAGAGAATAATAATATTCAAGAAAGAAGCACTACACAATTAATACAATAAAAAATAAACATGATTTAAACAGACAATAAAATAATAGTTATGGAAAAATAATCAAGTCATCAGTTTTTTATTTGACAGTGCGAATCCAAAAAATAATCATGATTTGTGGATCTAAGGAAAAATTACAATGCACAAATATAAAAAATATCATTAACTGAGACCGTGATTTGTGGGTGCTCAACAACAACAAGTCATAAATTGAAAGCAAGACAAATTGCAGCAGTGGCAGAAATCGCAAATCACAAGATGAGGAGGTCATATTTGTCTCCAAAGGACACATTTAAGTTCATATGGAGTCTTAACTTTTAAGATATTAATGTGGCATTGGGGAACCCAAAGGATTTTTTGACATTTAGGAATATGAAGAGTCAAATGACCCATGCAAATGTAAATAATTAATGGACATTTGTAGCCATTTACACATTGGATTCGTATTTGATAGGGATAGAAATGGATACAGATATATCCGAATATCTACGTACAGTATTCGAAAAAATATCGGATGCGGATATCCGTATCCAAATATTAATCAAATACGAATCGGATATGGATTGCAAAATTTTTCGAATATGGATGCAGATAATGGCTTGAATATCCGGATCCGAATATCAGAATAAAACATTTAATATATTAGTTAATATATTACAAAACACAACCCCATGTTATTATATTAGTAGTAGATATTATATAATACAAGATATCAATGATATTAATAAACTTATGTTTATTTGAAGATGGGCACGCACAACAGTTACAAAATCATATCCTCCTTTAGCTTCTGGTTAGAACGCATGTCACCTCGACGATCCCTTTTGTCAGGATGCGCTTACTTATATTTCATTATTAATTTTTAAAATCATTGTAAACTTTGATTAAATATCAATTCGTATTCGTATGTGATCATTAATAGACTCGTATTTGGATTCCATATTTATTGGATCCATATTTGGATTCACTCTTTCACTGGTTCATATTTGGATTAGTTCTTTATTTAATCTGTATTCAGGTTCGCTCTTTATTCGATCCATTTTCGTATTCGATAAATATCTGATTCGTATCCGTATTTTTAAGGATATGATTTCCTTAATGCATATCCGAATCATATCTGTATCCGTATTCGTATTCGATAAAGATAGAGCAAATATGGATATAGAAAAAGGCATATTTAATCTGTATCCGATCGTTTTCATCCCTAGTATTTGAAATAAAAATAACAAAAACTAACTATATGTAGACGATTTAAAAATGGGCCCCCAAAATTGCGGGGCCCTGGGCCATTGCACCCTGAGACGAGGCTCGGGGACGGCCCCGCTGCTGAATCAACTAGATATGTAATATATATATATATTATTCATAAATACGTATATACATATTTTTTTTCTTTTGTGAAATTTTGATTTATATGGAGAAAAATGTGCCCCTCTTCCTCTAAACCCCCAACCTCCATGCCTCCACCCTATGTGGCTCGACCCCGTCTGCCCAAATCTTACACCTTCATCCCTTCCCTAATCCCCTATGTCTCTCAGCCAAGGAGACACCTCCCCACACCCCATATCCATAAACCTCCACGACGACCTCCTTCGCCTTGGGCCAGCCACATTTGGAGGTTTCCATGCTGGATAACGAGGATTTGAAAAATCACGACCACGATCGCGTCCTGAGTCTCGTCCCCGTCCCTGCTCTCGTCCACGACTGCGACCAAACGTACGACCGCGTCCTCCTTGGAAAGGTGGGTGTCCTCCTGCAATGTGAGCAGTAGTGTCTGCAGTGGGAGGTGGGTTAGGCGATTCCAGCTCCTGTAGTCTGCCAAAAATAGTTTCAAGGGACGGTAGGGAAGCCACCGTCAGGAATTGGTCTTTGACAGATTTATATCGAGGGTGTAAGCCTGAAAGAAAACGGTACACCTGCCATTCGGCTCTTTCACCTATTTGCTTGTCACAGCAGGCAGGTTGAAATATAAGCAGTTCTTCAAATAACCCTGTGAGGAGCCTATAATATTCTATCAAAGGTGTTTCTCCTTGATTTGCAGACCAAATTCTTGTGTAAATGTCAGAAAGCCTGGATTTGGTTGTTTTCTGAGAGTATGTTTTCTCAAGACTCTCCCACATTTCTTTTGCAAATGTTTTGTAGAGCAAATTTGACGCAATATTAGGATCAACACTATTCGTCGTCCAACTGATTACCTGGCAATTATCGACATACCAGGTGTCATAGTTGGTGTCTGTCTCGGCAGGCGGATTGGTAGTGAGAATGTAGATCTTGCGTTGGCCACCAATGAATATTTTGAAGGATCGATACCATAGTACGTAGTTCTCTGATCCCTTTAGTTTGATTGAGGTGCCATGTACCAGCATAGATGATGTATGGTACAGGGGCTTGGAGTCCGAAGACGTAGGAGCAGACGCCATGGTGGCCGTAGTGGTCAATGACCTAGTATGCAGAGGTAATTGAGATCATACACAATTAGCAGACCATACTGATTTAGTCCATGAAGAAGACCATCAATCTATGGTTGGCAGCCTAGGGCGCAGGGAGCCAGGGGCCTTGCGAGGGGGCCTGGGTCCTTGCGGAGAGCCTTGGGTCGCAGGGAGCCTAGGCCTTGCGAAGAGGGGCCATAGGGCATAGGTCGTGGGGCAGCACTGGAGGCAGGGGCCGATTGAGGGGGCAGAGGCAGAGGTGCCTGGAGCCAGTGGCGCCTGGAGGCCGTGGCGAAGAGGGACTAGAGTCAGTGGCGCCTGGAGTCCGTGGCCGGGGGGGGCTGAGGGGGCAGAGGCGCCTGGCGAGAGGGCGAGTAGGGCGGCGCGGCAAGGGGCGCCAGGGGGCACGGCAGGGGAGGCACGGGAGGGGGGGAACGGCAGCGAGGCGCGGCAGGGAGGAGGGTCGCGGCAGGGGGCGCCTGGGGAGGAGGGCGCCTGGCGGAGGGGGCGCGGCAGAGGAAGGGGGCGCCTGGGGAGGAGGGTGGCAGGGGAAGCCTGGAGAGGAGGCCTGGAGAGGCGGCCTGGAGAGGAGGACAGTAGGGGAACGCCTGGAGAGAGGGGAGCGTGGGAGGGCGATGCTGGGAGGGGCGCCTAGGGGGGCCCTAGGGATCGAGCATGACGAGGGCGGCGGGTGGGGTGGGGGGAAAAATTAGGTGTTAGAGCCCCAGTCTAGGACCGTTGCTCTGATACCATGTAAAGAAATGAAAAGTGTGTGTCTATTCCAATGGGTCTAGGGGTCCTTATATAGGAAAACCCTAGAAACCCTAGAGAGTACAGTGCAGTGATAAAATACTGAAATACCCTTGTGGGGTTACAATACAAAAACAGAATGTATTTTCTAACAAAAATGAAGAGTTCTTCAATGACATAGAGATCGATGAGCTACACTTATGTTGGGATTTTCGAGGCCATGCCTCTTCTACTAGAGAATGTGGATGAATTATAGATAATGAGATAGAGTATCCGATTGAGGTTGAGATTATTTGGCGTAGATGATATATGGTTCACTTTCGATAGACTTTGAAGATGCCTCCATAGATTACAAATTAACATGTAACTTCATCATATGGTATGTATAAAGGCCTTCCTTTGGTTGCTCAGAAAAGATTGCTTAATGACAGGTTTGTAGAAATAAGATAATGTGCATCGATAATGTCTGGATGGAGAGAATTCTGGGTGGGAAAATGAATATGGACATCGGATAACTTCAATTAAAATATAGAAACATGGTTCTTAAATGAAAAAGAGATCCATAGATGGAGTGCTTTTGCACACTGATTCGTCCCAACATGGATAATTAGAAATATTTGGGAGAAAGTAGCATGTTTTGATTGCATATATGTGATGAATTTATTGAAATGGTGATTGTATTATTTGTTGGAAAATAACGAAGTGGGGGCTTGGTAATGACTGATGTGAAAAACTAACATAGTAAAGGAATTTGTTTTGTATTCTCCCACCTTTTTGGGTAGAAATACAATATTTGATTGGTTTGATGATTGTGTTACTCCTTAGAAATGAATAAAAGGAGCTTCCTTTGTATTTATATTGTTAAGACTTCCTGGTCATGAATTAATTGGCTTGAATTTAGAGTCTATTTGGATGCGGCGTAGCACAGAGCAACATGCTTTGGTTTAATTTGGTCTACTCAATATTACTAAGTTATGGAATAAAAAACGTTTAGTCTGAGGAATATATTTTGATGCCTTTAAATTAGTTTTGGTGCAACATGTTTGGTATCATAACCGTGATTCAATCAATATTAATTCCCTTGAATTTTATTTTTTTAGCCACATTTAGACTAGCATCCTAATCCTGTAAAAGTTTTAAACATCTTCATTTCGAATACCACTAATGATCAAGAATGTTTGTAGAAACATGTGCTTCCACATATTTAAATCATGGAACCCTGATTCTTAAATCCGCTTTTGTCTACCACGTGATGGAATTTATTCATTATATGCCGTTGTAACATCTGATTAGCATTATTTATCCATATATTTTTAATTATCCATATTTTTTCCACAATATATGTTTGTATTATTTTCTTTTGTTTTTATTGATACTATCTACCTTCTGAATGTAGCCACGTCATTGTGCCACAACATAGCATGTGTATGATCACTTGGAGCTTTGATATAATGAAAAAAATATTTGAGGCCCATGTTTGAGGTCAAACAACACTATTTGATTTGATATCTTATTCAATTTCCGTACTTTTGAAAACAAACTGATGTATTTCCCATAACCCGTCGCGAAACGCGGGCTCATGCTCTAGTACTTACTATTAGTGGGTTTTCCCCACTCTTATGCCACTTGACAGCCTTTATTCCATTCCCCCCCCCCCTACTTACTCCCGTTCACACTCTTCCCTCTTCTCTCGCTTTTCTCTCTCTAATAACTCCACCACTATCATCTCTCTCTTCCTTTCCCTCTTCTCTTCCCTCTTTCTCTCTCTCCACCTACTCTCCCCCTTCTCTCTTTCTTTCTCCCCGTTTCTCTTCTCTCTCCCTCTCTCAAACGATATATCTCCCTCTCTCCTTCTCTCTCCACACTCATTTCTATTTCTCTCTCTCTCTCCATATTCCATCCCTCCCCGTTCACTCTCTCTCTCTCTCTATTCTCTCCCTCCCTCCTTTTCTCTATCTATTCACATTTTATGCCACTCATTTCTTTTTCCTAAATTTAGAAATATATTAGTATTAATTAAAAAAGTAAAACATATATTATTTATAGATTTTATAAAATTTAAAATATATATTAGATTTTTTTAAGAAAAGTGATATTTTCTTTTTGAATCTACTACGTTGGAAAAAATAAATGTAATTTTTAAAACTATTCTTCATATCATTTGTATGTAGTAATTTTTTAGTTGGAAAAATGAATGAATATTTTTATTATAATGATTTCAATAAAGGTATAAATTCAAACTATTAGTGGGTTTTTCCCACTCTTCTGCCACATGGCATCCTTTATTCCATCCCCCCTACTCACTCCCGTTCACACTCTCCCCTCATCTCTCTCTTTTCTCTCTCTAATAACTCCACTACTATCATCTCTCTCTCTCTCTTCCTTTCCCTCTTCTCTTCCCTCTTTCTCTCTCTCTCTCTCTCCACTTACTCCCCCCATATCTCTCTCTTTCTCCCCATTTCTCTCCTCTCTCCCTCTCTCAAATGATATATCTCCCTCTCTCCTCTCTCCACACTCATTTCTATTTCTCTCTCTCCATATTCCCACCCTTCCCATTCACTCTCTCTCTCTCTATTCTTTCCCTCCCTCCTTTTCTCTATCTATTCAATTTTATGCCTCTTATTTCTTTTTCCTAAATTTAGAAATATATTAGTATTAATTAAAAAACAAAATATATATTATTTATAGATTTTATAAAATTTGAAATATATATTAGATTTTTTAAAGAAAACTGATATTTTGTTTTCAAATCTACTACGTTGGAAAAAATAAATGTAATTTTTTAAAACTATTCTTCAAATCATTCGTATGTAATAATTTTTTAATTGGAAAAATGAATGAATATTTTTATTATAATGATTTCAATAAAGGTATAAATTTAAACAACAATTTAATCCATTGTTTTTTAGTAAACTCTGTTCAAAATTCTTAATCAAATATATAAATACTTTAACATAATAAATTTTAAATATACAAGTTATATGAATTTGTTCTTATAAGTTTTCTAAAAGAGGGGCAAGCATGTATTGAGTTTCATTTTTAAATATATTATATAAACATAGTAAAATAAAAAATTTAATTTTTAGTAAAAATAAAAAAATATAGAAATAAATATTATCATATTAAGAAAATATAGGTCACTTTTTATCTCTTTTTTTACCAACTCTCTCCTCTTTCTATCTCCATTATTTAAAAGCTACATTTTTTCCAAACTTATTAATTTATTTAAATTCAAAATTTATAATCAATGTAGGTAAAATCTCATGTAGATATTTTATTATTGTACTAAATTAAATAGTTACTTTCTATCTCCCTATTTTTACCCACACTCCTCTCTTTCTATGTCCATTATTTCAAAATTACACTTTTTTTAAAACTTAGTACTGTATTCAAATTCAAATTTTTAATCAGTGTGAGTAAAATCCATTTACATATTTTATTATTGTAGTAAAATTAAATTATATTTATATATAATGTTAAAATTATGAAATACAATACTAATTAAAAAATAATTTAAAACAACTTAATTATGAAATACAATACTAATTAAAAATAATTTCAAAATTTTAAATTTGCAGATATAAATCTTATAATAAATAAATAAAAATATAATTTGAAAATAATTTCAAATCGATGCTTAGGTTATTATGTAACAAGTAATTCAATAAATAATAAAAAATAAAAATTAACTTATGAATAAGATAATGATAGAATTATACTTATATTAAAAATTTATTAATAATTTTTTTTAAAAAATAATCTAAAATTATATAACAGTATTTTTTCTGAAATGTAATACACACACAACTTATTTTTCTTCATCTTTTTTAAATTAAGGTGACATATAAATATTAGATTTCATTTTAATTATATCCATCAATCGGAAGGATTTGAAATCTTTTCACATTATTTCTTATACATTTTATATGTCTATAGATTAATAAAGTATATTTTTGGCAATCATAGATCAATTAATTATTGTATAAATAATAAGTTAATTAAAACTAATATGATATATGTAAAATATACCAAGAAAAAATGAATGAATATTTTTATCATAATAATTTTAATAAAAGTATAAATTCAAATAACAATTTAATCCATTAATTTTTTAGTAAAATCTATATAAATTTAATCAAATATATAAATACGTCAACATGGTAGTTTATTAATATACCAGTTATATGAATTTTTCTTATAATATTATTTTTAGTTACATTCTTTATGTTCTTTTACTATTTCCCTCTCAGATAATTCCTATGTAAGTTGTTAGCTTCACCTTTTGACTTGATGCATATTCACACTTTCTTGCATCCATTATTTACTTCCCAAAAATTTTACTCAAATTATACAAATGAGTTTATTAATGTTCTATTTTAAAAATTAACATCTATAACCTGCATTCTTACTAATTGTATTATTAAATTTATTTACCATTAAACTTTGTAGAATTTACTAAATTTCTCTATTGTTGGTCGATCCCGGCCCGAAGTGCGGATATGCTCCCTAGTTAAAGATAAATGGAGGTCTCTGACGTGGATCTTAACCGTGTTAATTGTGATATTCAACTATTTTTCTATCAATCAATACTGGTCAGCGGCTTGGAGTCGAAGTATTGATATTGCGTAATCGTTAAATTGTATTTTCCTACTGAGGGAAGATGCCAAAGAAATAAGGGGCTACATTCATCCAAATGGGTTGGAATCAAGGCTTTTGAACAGAATTGGACACCCAACCGGAAACCTTGCTGAAATGGTCGGATAGGGTTGAATCATGTAATCAAATCGGTTCAACCGGATGATGATGTCATCATTACTTAAAACCGGATTAAATCAGATCGGTGAAAAAAAGTGGTTGAACCGACTAATCAAACCGAAATGAAATAATATATATGTATAAGATACAATTAATATACTTGAAATATATATAAAATACATAGATAATGTATATATTTCACACTATATATTAAGATTTTTTCTTATACATTATCAAACATCCTACATATCATACATAGCCGGACGGGTTATATCGGGTCAAAAAATAGGTTAAACCGGACGGGTTAATTAAAATTTGAATAATCGAACCGAACTGTCATAAACCGGTTAACCGGACCGGTCCAGACTCGATTCACCGATCGGACCGGTCGAACCGACCGATCTGATTTCAAAAACACTAGTTGGAATAGCTCAACATATATTTTCCAATCTTGCACTGAAGGATATTAGTGGTTTTGGTTGACCACTGGATTCCGAGGTCGTTGGTTTTTCATGAATATAAAAGAGTACAATGCACAAAAGTTTTTGAATTTTATATTGAGTAGATTACAAAAAAAAAGTCTTTACATTATATATATGATTTCAATGTTGTATTGAACTTTAAAAAAATAACAATGTGATATCCCAATTTTTAAATTTGTCTCAATGCGATCTTTCATTATAGAAATTTAGTTAATTATTTCATCATTTTAACCTTAAATTTCAATAGGCGGGGATCATATTGAGATAAATTTGAAAATTTGAGTACTACATTGTTACTTTTTAAAGTTCAAGTGTGACATTGAAATCAGGTGTATAGTTGAGGAACTTTTTTTATAATTTACTCTTTTATATTCAAACCATATTGAGGTAACTCTAAACAAAGATCATGTATCACATTGTAATTTTTTATAGTTCAGATATGATATTGAAAAATAGATGAATGGTTCATTAATTTTTGTGTAATTTACTATAAAACGATCTCAACTTAAATCATACGCTTCGAAATACATTGATATACGATTTAAAATCATGTAGCACATTATTACTTTAAAAGTTTAGTAAATATTGAAATCTTGTGCATAATTTAGAAACTTTTATCTAAATACTCTAAAAAAAAGTTCGCCGTTTCATTTTCTACCTTCCATCATTAGAGAAAGAAAAGCAACGGAAATGGAATTATTTTATGTATAGGTTTTTACGTTAATGGTATATTTTTACATATACTATAGATAACAATAAATTTAATTAATTTCTTCACAATTTTTTTCCCGAATCACTAATGTATAAAAATGGGTCATGAAAGATAAACTTATTTTGTACTTCTTCCACTCTTCCAAAACATCAATACATCCGATATCATATTCCTTGTCTTTCATTTTAGAGTACCACCATGGAACTTCGACGATTCAGCAAGATATGTATTTTCCACACAAAAAATATAGTATTTATGCAAAGTTCCATATAGGTTCAACGAAAGAATGTACATACATAGGTGTGTGTCTATATAATTGTAAAAACAATAATGCGAAAGCGTACTACAGTTAAAGAAATATAAACTGAAAAGAGCGACAGGATTTTACGTGGAACACAACTCTCTAAGGACTCATTTGGGTAGGAGGTGAACCCCCACTTTGGGGGTTTCCCTCAAAACACATATTTCTCTCTCTCTTGTGGACTCCACTCTCTCTATTTTATTTAATACATTATATAATTTATTTCTATTTCATCCATTCTAACATAAAAATAATATATTATACCATCTTATCATCTAAAATTTATAAAATACTCAACTTCTACTTACTTTTTCAAACTTTAATATAATCGCATCACAACAACAGCTCACTTTTCAAACTTCGATACAATCACATCACAACAAGCCCTCTCAATCATAAAGCATCTATCCAAACATCAAAACACAAAAATAGGTTACCCTCCCCCATGTTACCCCGGAGTAACATTCTATCCAAACGCACCTAATGGGTGCGTTAGGTTGCCAGGTTACCTTAGGGAAAACTGAGGGAGGCTAACCCGTTTCTTGTATTTTGGTGTTTGGATAGAGGGTTTTGTGTTGAGTGGGTTTGTTGTGATGTAATTGTATTGGAGTTTGGAATAGTAAGTGGTTATTGTGATGTGATAAAATTGAAGTTTGGAAAAGTGAGTAGAAGTTGATAGTTTATAATTTTTAGATGATATGAAGGTATAATATATTATTTTTGATGGAATAGATGAAAGATAAATGATTTATATAATGTATTAAAAAATAGATGAATAGTGAACCCCACAAGTGAGAGAGGGGATGGGTTTTGGGTGGTAAACCCCCCAAAAGGAGTGTTAACCCTCAATCCAAACATGGCCTAAGGAGCAGAATGAAGCCACAAGCGAAGGTCTCTCAAGTAGGGATGCAACTGGATAGGGATATATCCGTATCCGTCCATCATTATATCCCTTTTTAAGAGGATATGGATATGAATTTTTATTTTTAGGGAATACAGATATGGATATGAGATTTTATTTTATTTTATTGCTGATACGGATAAGGATGTGTATATTGTTTTCAATTTTTTTAAAGATACGGATACATATATGGTTACATATTTTTTTGATGGATAAAAATATGTGTTTTATTGAATTTGTGTTTATATTGTATATACATAGATCAACTTGTATGTGTATCTCGAATTATGTTACAGGATTAGTTGCAATATATTGCATCTGGTCTCATTTTCAAATATGGGAAGATATATATTACTTAATCATTTATTATGCAATTATTAAACTTAGTATAATACTATAGTTCCTTTTTATATTTTGTTGTCTTGTAGTTTATTACTTTTGATTTTATTAGCTACTAGTTTCAACTTTACCAAACAATCCTACTAAATGTAAGCATTAGAAGACATTTCTTATCCACGGGATAATCCGTTTCTGTTCATAAAGTATCTGCATTGGAATCATGGTTATTTGTTTTCATATTTGTATCCATATTTAAAGATATGATTTGTGATTTTCATGTAACTATTTTTGTTTTCATATATATGTATTTTAAAATATATAAGGATATGGTAACACCAATATCTGTATCTCTATCTGTCCGTCGGCATCCCTACTCTCAAGGGTGGGTATTCTTTATTGCTTTCTCTTTATCTCTCTCTCTCTCTCATACACACACACACACACATCTCTTACAAGTGGTGCGGAGCTTCTTTTACAGACCCACCAGTAAGATCAAGTCCCACTCTCATTAGATGGGGATTAAACATGTGGATGTGATAATTGAACCCTTGAGGAATCTGATTACCCATTTTATACATGTGATGCATACTCTAACACTCTCCCTCAAGCTGGTCATGCAGTGCTAAGCTTGGACAAATAGAAAGAAATCGCTCTCTCACCCAATACAGGACATCACGGAGAATATCAACTCGACGCGAACTCTACTGATTGTCTGTTGAGGACGTTACTTCTCATGTCATGCTGGTGAGGAGGAAATGAGGGGTTGGAGGGGTTCTTTCTCATAGGAACCTCGAAAGGATCTCCTAATAGGTTTTATGAACATTGGAGGATGGAGTCTGAAAGTCTACTCATTTGAGAGCTATGTCTCTCCCATACTGGTTCTGAGAATGAGATTTATACTCTGACGTCTATAAAAATTCACATGAAAATCCTAAACCCACAAGGGTTTAGAGAATGTGATCTCTACTCTGGAGCCCTTATGGATCACTTGAAAAACCTTAATCCAAATCAAAGAATATGACCTCTCAAATAATGATCGCATACATGCGCGCATCAAACTAGTAGAGTCTAAAATCTAGACGTCTAAATATTAACTGGAGAGTCTAAATCTATCGTGTAGAACTATATATAATACTTCCCTTTTCTCCTAGATTTGTCGGAAGATGACATCGAAAAGTTGGAAGAAAATGCGTAGAGGACAACAAAATACAATAAATTGATCTCTCTCTCCACCTTTTGGTCTTTTCTCCCTTTTTCTCATAGTTTTTTATACGATACATCCTTTCTTATTCTTCTAAACTCACATCCCTTCACCATTTTTTTAATGGGACCCTCTCTCTTTTTCTTTTTTCCATTTTTTAATCAGTGAGGCCCAACATTGGGTGGAAAAAGCTACGACCCCCCCCCTCCACCCCTTTTCTTTTTTAGAATTCAGCCCACCTTAGCTCAATAAATTGCACCCTTTTCCTTTTTTTTCCCTAATCTGATAGCAACATATTTTGAGATCGATGGTATTCTTATTAACAGAGAGGGGTATCAGAACCCTGCATCTCCACAAATAGGGTTCCACGAAAAACCCCATGTGAATTGTGTACTGGTGACACGAAAATCGAGCGACTAAGGTAAAGGTACTAAATGGTCGTCGCGACCTCAATCACTCGGTCGTGTCAATCAAGAAAAATAGACCACCAATATAAAAATCAACTCGAAAATCAATAGCGGTCTTGCTATTAGTTTAACCTGGTATAGCGACCAGGGTCGAACACAAGGAGCACGAATTGACCTTGCGGCCTACGAAGTAGTCAAAAAGGAAAGAAAAGGAAATAAAAAGGTATTTTTGGTGGTTTTTAAGTCTTTTTATATTTTTTTTGGATTTTTAAGATATTAAGAAAATAAGAAAAAAACAACCAAACAAGACAATTCAACTATTTATTAAATGCACTAAAAATCAACCAAAAATTCAAATAAAAATATTTTTGTGTGTTTTATAATTTTTACTGTTTTTAGTGAATTTTCGGGATTTTTCTGATGTTTATTTAATTTTCTAAAAATAAAACAAGGTCAGAAATTGTAGGTACTGTCCAGCCGAGCTTAAGGGACTTAGATAAAATATCTAAGAGTCCCCAATAAGCCTGGAGGTATTTTTCTTGTATAGAGAAGAAAACAAGGAAAATTTGAGCACCTAAATTATTATTTTTGGGTTTTTAGTTTATTTATTAGAATTTTTATAAGATTTTAAGTGTTTTTCAATTTTTAGGTGTTTTAGGTGATGAAAAATAGCCAAAATTGGCTAGAAAATCAAGCAAACCAAAACAAACAGTAGGTAATTTTTTTTGTAATTTTTAAATGAATTTTAATGTTTTTTGTGATTTTCATACTCAAACAGTAACAAAAATAGATGTTTTTGAATTTTTAAAAATATCAAACAGTGTCTAAAATGTCTCCAAAATTTATAGAAAATTTTACATCATGGAGGAGCCATGTATCCAATTTTCATCAAATTTGGAGTTGAATTGCTATTTTATTAAAATCAAACACAGGGGCACAGTACACAGGGACCTAAACGCAAATGCCAAGAGTCCTGGAGGGTCCGGTGCAAAATACCCAGGTAAACACGTGCGTGGCGCGTGCCTGAGGCACTCAGGGACCCAAATGTAATAAAAACTAAGTCCTTGGACTATTTGGTAACATGTACCAAAAGTCTGAGGGCTAGTCTGCAATTAACCCAAAAATAAACGCACATGCATAATAAATTCACGCACATGGGTATAAATGCAAATATCCAAAAGTTTTCATTCAACTCATAACATCCCAGAACTACAAGGTATAAAATGCAAATAGCCCAGAAAACCACGTGTCGAAGCACGTGCTACACCATACACAGGGGCATATAAGCAAAGAAAGTAAAGTGCAGGGTCCACAATGCAATTGTACCAAAACTAAATAACTACACTAAATATTTACAAGACTAAATGCTAAATAAGATAAAAAGGAGGGCCTAAGGGCAAAATTACCCTTTAATAATTGAGCCGCTGGATGGACGCCACGTAGCAGATCCAACGAGTGAGAGCGGTGGTGCCTTCGACCTTGAAATGATTGGCCTGATCGAACGGGTGAGGGCTGATGAATCCACATTTCATCATCTTTATTCTATCATTTTGGCACCAAAAACCCTAGCAAATGCCTGTAAATAGCATTAAAACCATCATCTTAGCATCCATGCATGTGCATTCAGATTGTGTATAAATCACTGTAATTAAAGCCAAAATTATAGAATAAATAAAGAAAAGAAAAAGAATAAAATATTGTAAATATTTTATGACCCAAAACCCCCGAGACCTAGGCATCTCGATGAATAGGTCGACAAGGAATAAAGTAGGGGGAGATAAGGTCAGAAATACAGACAAAATACCTATTCACTCTATTCATTCTTTATTCATTTTGGGACCTATTTTTGGTTCCACTTTTTATACATCAAATAACGAAACCTTGTACATGAAAGTTGTAGATAATTAATAAAGAAAAATACAAATTGATTTCACAGAAAAATAATGTACAGATAAAAAGTTATGGTCTGAATAAAATTCCAGAATGCCAACTTCCCAGACCCGTATCTCACAAATAAAAACTCCAAATGCAGCGTACTCACCTTTAATTGTATATAGAAGAAAATAATCTATCCAATGGTGGTGGTTTCGCATTTGGCGGAGCTACGGTTTGAAAGTTGACTTTTGGACCCCCATTGTATACTTGTACATATTAAAATATTCAATTTATTATTTATTTATTATTTTTACAATTTTATATTTTTATAATGTTGTAAACAATACTTATAATAATTATGTGCTTTTAAAATCAGAGTAAAAACATAAATAAAATACAAATAAAATACTTGTATATATCCAATACATAGGTATAATACCTATACTTATACCTATACTTTTTATACTTTTATTTTATTAAACATACAAAACATATCAGAAAAATGAGATAAAAATATATTCATGTATATAAAAGTATGTTATAAATTTATAAAATCATAAACATAGATAATAATACTAAAAATACCTAAATAAAAATATAATACTAAAATATATAGATCTATATACAATAAAGGGTATAAATGCAAACTTGTAAAAATAATTCTCAGAAAAATAAATAAAAATCACTAAAAAATTCTTCATAAAATAATAAACATTTTTCATTTTATAACCTAAAATCAATAAATTCATTTACTATTTTAATTTGATTTTACAAATAATTTCCATTCTGAATTTCCTGGTTGGTCCACGTGGACCAACCAGGGGCGGTCTAGAGTTGACCTCGGTCAACTCCCTGACCGAGGCCTGCCACCCCTCTGACGCCGCGATTCTCACCCATTTTCAAGAAATTTTGGCGCTCAATCCGCTCGTCCTTACCCTTCGATTCCTTCTTGGGAATTCATCACCGATCATCACTCTCCCACGCCATCTCTTCGGATCACGCCAGATCTCCATCATTTGCGCGTGAGCCTCGCTTCCAGGAGACGCCATCGCCACCTACTTAACCAACCCCCCCATCTTCCTCCCCAAGTTTGAACACCTTCGGTCCACCCTTCAGCGCCATTCCCGTGCTCCTGAGCTCCGTGGAGGTGACAGCTCCACCGCCAGCCCTTCAGCCAAGGCGCGCGAAGTCGGAGGCGTCTCCACCACCTCCCGCAACTCCGGCGGTCGAGGTACCCTTCTCTCCGGTCTACACCGTCGAGGATGCCATTTCACCCCTTTCTTTTTCGTGCATTAGCTTAGTCTTAGTCTTAGGATCAAAAACCCCAAAAAAATTCGAAGTCTCATCGCCTGTATCGCCCGATTCGTCAACCTCGCCGGAGCGCAACTCCGGCCGAGCTCCCATCCGCCGTTCAACGCCACCTCGTCGCCACCGCGGGGTCCAGGCAACTTGCCCTGGACCCTCTCACCTTATTTTGCAGGTCCACGCGCAGTCAACGCATCTGGAGGGCCATTTTGAGTCCTCGCCGGAGATACCTGGAGCGTGAAGCTCCGCCGCCTTCGCGCCCGCATCTCGACATCCCTCCGGCGAAGCCGAGCCGTCCAGTCCATAGAGGGACCTTCCAGGGAGCTGCAGCTCCATTTTGGAGCCCATCCACCGCCGAAGGAGCGAGATCGGAGTCGGGGAAGTTCGCCTCCGCCGGCCTTCTTCCCCGTTCTTCCTCCTCGCTTCTCCACCGTCCGATCGAGCCGCAGCTCCAGTTCGAGTCTCCACCGTCCGATCGTCCATGCCCTGCCACCGTCAGATCTCTTTCTGAGATCTAATCTCAGACGTCGACGCCAACCGTCATCGACCGCTTCCGTGCTGCCACGTGGATAAGTGGTCCGCTTCCCGCCGTTGGATCGTTCATCGCCGCCAGCCGTTGGATGCGCGCCACGCGTCACCTGCAGAGCGCTCGAGCGAGGGTATTTTGCACCCCAACCCTCGCACTTTTTGTATTTACTTTTTAGTATTTAAACTTTCGTCTGTAGTTTAAAATACTTTGTAATATTTGCAAAACAACCCCTAGGCTTTGTTTATTTGCGTTTGGGTCCTTCGCCACGTCACCTCACGTGACCTGTACACGTGAGGGGGTGGGCATTTTGCAAGGATACCCCCGGTTGTTTGTGTATTTCGTTTAAGTCCATGAACATTTATGTCAAGTTGTAATATTTTGGAGAAATTGCATCGAACCCCCTGAGCTTTGTAATATTGCAAAAATACCCCTCCCAGGCGCGTGCAAGTCACGCGCCCTGGTGGGTAAATTGCAGATATACCCTTGCGGGTTTGGATATTTGTGTTTAATCCTCAAAATGCAAGTTTCAGAGTAATATTTTGTGGAAAAATTGCGTACGTGCCCTGGATGTTTCACTATTTGCATATATGCCCTTGCCAGCACTGTTTGATGATTGGAGTTTTGTTCTAATTAATTAAAGCATCATTTTAACTCCAAAAATTCCACAAAAATAGGTTTAAGTTTCTGGATAAGTGTACTTTCACGCCACATATTTAGTTTTTGATTTTATTTTATTTTCATATTTATTAAAAATCAAAAACAGCCTTTTTGTGTACTGTCTACCTTAGAAAATACCAAAAAAATATTAAAACACCTCTAAAAATTCCAAAAAAATCACCTAGTGTCTATTTTACCCTATTTTAGTGTCAGTCCAAAAACCACTAAAAATATCAAAAGAAAAACACTAAAAATTTAAAAACTCTCAAAAACTTCAAAAAAATATAGAAAATAGTGGAAAAAACCAAAAATTGTAAACTCAGCTTCTGTTTCTTCCTTATGTTGTTCTTTTCATTAGAAAAATAGTGTTAAACATTTTTGCTACTGGTTGCTATTTTTAAATTACATTTTATTCACAGCCAGCCCTATTCCCACTGTTTTGCCTTATTTCAGTGTTTAAAAATACCAAAAACATCTTGAAAAATCCCCAAAAATCACACAAACAGTAAAAAAACCTTAAAAATACCAAAAACATTTTATTTCTGAATTTTTGAGTATTTTTGCACCTTTTTATAAATCTTTTAGCTTGCCTTTTATTATATTGCCTTTACTTTCCAATATTGAAAAAAAAAATATAAAATATAAAATATAAAAATCAGAAAATCAAAAATCAAAATACAAAATTAAAAATTAAATAAAAAAAATATTTTAAAAAAACCCACAACAATTGCTTTGATTGCTTGCTTAGTGTAGACACTTCACACACTCACACACTTGTGCATTCATTTGCTTGGACTATACTGTTTGCTCCCTGTGTTCGAACTCTCTGCATACTTGCCCTTTACATCATTTGTGCAGAGTTAAAAATAAATTTTAACTCCACATTGTTTCTAATTTGTTGATCTTAGTGTGGGTTAATTGTTGATTAAATTCGGATTTTGATTGGTCGACACTGCGACTGAGTTCACGCTTTGTGTTGAACTTAAGACCGTCGAAATACGAGTCTATCAAATGGCGCCGTTGCCGGGGAGCAACAGCGAGTAGTTTATTTTCTTTAGTGATTGTGTGTTGATTGTTTACCATAGATGCATTTACCTCTCTTACACTCTTAGTATATTTTGATTGAGCTTTCTGACCATTCTCTTTTCTTGTCTTCTTGCGAGGGACCGCGGAGCAAGGCGGATCGCCTAGGTGACCCGAAGCAACCTTGGGACGCCAAGCCGGCAGTAGAGAGCAGGAGGAGTGAGATTGAGTGGTAGTCTAGCTTGCATTTATTTTTGTGAGAGAGAGAGACTATTAATTTGTAATAATACAGGTACACTTGGACTTGAACTTGGACACTACCGGGCCCAATTTCCAAGTGTTTGTTCACTTGGGGGCTCGCCGCGGTTTTTGACGAGTTTTCATCGCTTGTCATTTTCCGGTTTTGTTTTCCTTTTTCATTTATTTTGTGGATTGAGCTCTTAGTTTTAGGTCCTGCTTGACTCGATTAGAATAGGTCCAAACACCTAATTATTTTTGCATGCTCCTATAGTGCGTATTTGGACTTAGACTAATTAAACAGTTGGTTATCTACTTTTGATCCACGCGCCGTGAGCAAGCCCCATCAAGCGCTACTCCTGAACTCGAGTGTGTCGAGAAGAGGAGGGGTAAGCCAAGACCGGACACTCGGATTGGGAGTTGATAATCAACTTGTGGTTCTTCACGCTAGCAGTTGCCTAATCTAGGACGATTTCCGTGTGCATACCGGCATGTAGTTTAGGTTTATAAATTTCTGCTTTGCATCCCGCATGGAGAGAGCTGGGATTCACTGTAAGTCTTCTTACTTTGCACGCATCATTTAGGCACAAAGGTGAGATCTCCATCTTTGTGTCGACTTGCACGGCTTTTCCGACTCTTTTCTCCCTCTGTTTTTGGAACAAAGTAGGATAAAGAAAATACAAAAACCGTTAGACGCTTGTTTGAATTTACTCAAAAGAAGCGATAACACCAAAAAAAAATTAAAAAAAAAGGGACTGCTAAGAAAACTTGACCAAAATAAAAAAGGTAATTGGATTCATTGCTTGGGGTGAGTAATACCCTCACTTGTATTCAGGTTGCATGGGAAGGTCTCCTTCCAAGTGAGGTGAGCGCTTCGTAAGGATTAGAGCCAAAAACCCAGCTTGTGGCTGCCTTGTGTATCGCCTGGATTACCGAAGTATTGGCGCTTCTATCGTACGTAGACGAGTAGGGCCTGGTCAACATTGGTGACTCTCTATTGTGAGAGCATCGACCTTGTCCGAAGTATCGAGCATAGGCCACGCCTTCACGGGGGTGTCTGTCTCATCGTCTTGCGTCCGAGTAGGTTCTTGCACGCTCACGGGTGATTCCGTTGCGAGCGAGTTCCGAAGTATCGGTTTCGCCTATTGGCTTCCTCTCTTATTCTTTGGCTGAGTAGGGATCCAGGAAGGGTTACAAGGACCTCAACTGCACAAGCTACAGGTTACACAGGAGGAGGACAAATACGGGATACTTTTCCGGCAGTACTCTCTCTCCTATAGGCGTAGCGTTCTAAGGACTCGTTAAAAGATAAATCTCTGAATCAAGTTAAAATTGAAAAGATAAAAGCCGAACCTTCACGGCTTCATGTGTTGAGTTGGTGAACTCACCCTTGCTTTGCGTTTGATTGCTAGATTTGTTTAGGTCAAGATCAAAAACACAGCACAGTTGTGCGCAATTTTGTTGCATTTTACTCTTACTCCTCTTCTTCTTCTCTTGCCTTTCCTCTACTCTTCTTAATAATCAAGATGATGGGACGGAGATCTCTTAGGCCGACCCTGTCGGCACCGCTATCCCGCACTCCTCCTTATTCATCTAGGACTACCTCGGAGAGTCCGCTCTCCGAGTCTGAGTATACATCCGCCCTGTTCCCCCTCGACCATTCTTCCCACTCTCCTTCTATCAGTCCAATTGTTTCAGAATTCAGTGCATCACAGAGTTCAGATCATTCTACAGCACCTGAGATGGCCTCTTTTGCTTTTACAGAAGATCCAGTCATGGAAGACAGAGGCGATCACCCAGATGACCATCCATTTGGATTTGATCAGGCGGCCATCAACAATTCGTTGCTAGCATCCCTGGAGACCATGCAGAGACAAATCCGAGACCAGGGAACATTTATGGGTGATCTCATGCGAGAGATAGCGCAGATGAGAGAAGACCGTGCTGGCGGAGAAGGTGGAGGAGGAAGACGACCAGACGCAGGAGGAGGCGATCCAGACGGCGAAAGACCGCCACAGACTATCATGAGGGAATTGCACAACCCAGCCGCATCCCTCACTCACCGATGGATTCGACTCCCACCCATCCACGGAGATTTCGAGCTTCGGCCCCACACTATCCAGCTGCTACCCAAATTCCATGGGTTGCCGACCGAAGAGCCGCACCTCCACCTCCAAGAATTCGAGATGATTTGCAGCACCATCCATGATCGGTTGACGACCGAGGACACAATCAAGATGATCGCCTTTCCATTCTCTTTGGTTGACAGAGCCGCCTATTGGCTCAAACATCTTGGGCGTTTCGTCGACACATGGGCAGATCTCCGGACCGTATTCCTGAAGAAGTACTATCCTCTCGGCCGGACCAACGCAGCGAGAGCAATGATAAGCAACTTCGTCATGATCCCAAACGAACAATTCCATGAAGCCTGGGATCGATTCAGAGAGCTCATCGACCGGTGTCCCCACCATGATATCTCCAAGCCCAATCTCGTTCAGAGTTTCTTTTGCGGGCTGACACCGGAGCTGCAGGGGCTAGTGAACGCCTCTTGCGGTGGGTCTTATTTCTCCAAGGGAGAGGACGACGTCTGGGCCATCTACGAAGGCATGGCAGAAAACTCCACAGTGATGACCCAGGCCCGAGTCTATACACAGCAGAAGCCCCCGCAAGGAGCGGGATCATTTCAGAGGATCGCTCGCATCGATGCCGGTCCCAACACAGTGTCGGTAGCCGCAGCCCAAGCCGAATCAGCCGCAGCCGATATGGGCATCATCAGTGAAAAGCTGGACCGCATGGAGATCCTTGAGAAGAAACAAAATCAAGGCATGGCCCAGATGGACCAGATTGCCAAAACCATGAGTGACCTCAAAACTCAAATGTTGTGCATTCAGGAGGCCCAATCGCACTCCCAACAGCCTCCTAGGTCACAGGTTGCCTCCCGCGGCAGCAACCCCAACCAGGCCTCTGCCTCATACCGTCAGGTAAACCATATCCAGGCGGAGCCGGTTCCCTTGCTGCAGTACCATCCAGAGCAACCGCCATCTTCGGACACGCAGATGGTGGTCTATCAGCCGGAGCAACCACTGGCAGTTCTACCTCCACCCTCCGTTGAGCAGGAACCATTGATGGAAGTCAATGGGATTTGGTACGACCGGTACCCTCAGCCCGCAATTCGCCGGGATCACCCCGGATTCCGTTGGGGCAACGGTGGATCCTCTTCCCAACAGCAGAACCCTGCCCAAGGATACCAGAACAGCCAGCCACAGCAGCAACACCAGCAGCCCCAGTATACCCAACCGCAGCAATATCACAGTGGTCCTCGTCCCAACTATCAGGGACAGCAGTGGAGGCAGCGCGAGCAGCCTCAGCGTTTTCAGAACCAGCCTCCCCAGTACCAGCAGCAGCAGCCTCGTTTCCAGCAGGGAAACTCATCCGGTTCTCAGCCCCATTCCTTTGAGAACCCCGCTCTTGATGATCTTGCCCGCTTGCTTTCCGAACAGCAAGCCTCCTTCAGGCACGAAATGGATGAGTTCCGGCAGGAGATGCGGGATATTATCAAAGGCAAAGCCGCCATACCCGCTCAGATCGAACCAAACCCTAATAATTTCAAAAGGAAGCCTGAGCAGGTAGAGTTTTCAGAGGATACCCCTCCTAGTGACTATGAGAATGATGTGAATAATATCTATTATGATGCTGATTTTGTTACTACTAGGAGCGGTAGGATACCCGCCGGCGGCGTCTCTTCTGAGCGACAACCGGATGCAGAACCAGGAGCGCCAGAAGAGCAGAAGAGCGGTGCTGACGCCGCTAATGATGATATAGAAGACGGTGGTGCTGATGCCACCATTTTTGATGCAGAACATGAAGGCGGTGCTGATGCCGCAGAGACAGGTGCCAGTGGTGGTACAGAGGCCACCACATCTCCTTTTGTTGAAACTCCAGTTGTGGTGTCACCACATTTTGTATCTTTGGACTGTGATAAAAACAAAAACAACAAAAATATGAATAAAGGAAAGGTTTCTGTTCAAATTGCGGATCCATATGTGTTGAATGATGATTTTGGTATGGATCCCCCTTCTTCACAGGCACAGGAACCTATTTCTAGTCCTCCATCTGAGGAGGCCCCTACTATCCCCTTCCCAGAGGCACTTCGCCGAGCGAAGGGGAATAAAAAAGAAAATCCCAAAAAGAACCAAGAGGTAGAGTTCGGTAATCAGATGATTGACAGATTTCATATTCAGCTGACTCTACGAGAAGCATTTGAGCATATCCCTTTCTTCAAAAAGAATCTGAGAGAGACAACCACTGTCAGAAGAAAGCGGAGGCACAGAGATCAGATCCATATGCTCACACATGACACTTGCTGCACCATTCAGAACAAGTTGCCAGCCAAGAGACCAGATGCAGGAGCTCCCTATGTCAGATGCGAGATTCAAGAGCAACAGTTTGATCGTACTCTATTAGACAGCGGCTCTTCAATCAATCTTCTCCCGGCAGCCTTACTCAAGCAATTTGAGTTCGGCACTCTTCATCGAAGCAGAACAGTCCTTCAGTTTGCTGATAGGTCGATAAAGAGGCCGAAGGGGTTGTTGAAAGACGTGGTCGTTACCATTCAGGGCCTGAAATTCCCCGTGGACTTCGTTGTGTTGGACATGGAGATCCCTGAGTCGGTAACCGATGCCCCCATCATACTCGGACGTCCATTCTTGGCCACAGCCAAGGCGGTGACCGACCACGATTGCGGGAAGGTATGTTTTCGCGTAGAGGGCGAGACCATACAAATAGAGACGATCGAGGAGACCAGAACCAGAGAGTTAGAATGCTCCGAGCAGTCCAGCGAAGCCGCGCAGATGACAGAGGAAGAGCTAGACGTCCACCAGGTTCGTGATTTCGTGATGACTGATGATGAATCTAACTGGAAAGACCCTGTAGCACCGACTCTCGCCTTGCCTACCGATTCTTTGTATCTCAAGCTCATGGCGATCGAGAGTCGGGAGAGCACATTCCTGGATGAGGATACACCTGAGGCTGACAGCATCGTGACGAATGGTGCCGATGATTTCAATTCATGTTCTTCTATTTCTGATCCCTCATATTCAGACATTGAATGGGCCTATTTTGATGATCCGTTGTCTTGTCTGATTCATTCTGAACCAGCAACCGTGACAGAGTGCAAGCCCGTGCAGTACATTGATAATTCAGTCAGCCGCCTTTCGTCAGAAATTCATGCAGTGCGAGAGTTCTCCCATGCAGACCTGGTAGCATTCACACAGACATATCAGAAGCCAGATCTGCCACCTCCCAGTTGCCCTGAAAGAAAACCTCTGCCGCAGTCAATGAAGTATAGATTCCTTGCAGGTGAGCCAGATATGCACCCAGTCATTATCTCAGCAGATTTGACTGGAGAACAAGAATCTCGTCTGATGGAGGTTCTTGAAAGAAATCGCAAGGCAATCGGATGGAATATAGCTGACCTCAAAGGGCTGAGCCCGAAGCTGTGCTCCCACCACATCTATCTCGAGGATGACGCTAAGCCATCGCGCGAATTCCAGCGACGGCTGAACCCGAATCTTCGAGAGGTTGTCATGAAAGAAATCTCAAAGTGGTGGAGTGCTGATTTCATCTATCCCATCTCCGACTCAAAATGGGTAAGTCCGTTGCATGTGGTACCCAAGAAGACGGGTATCACAACAGTTGTCAACGAGTTCGGAGAAGAGGTCGCTACCAGAGTACCAACTTCTTGGAGGGTCTGTGTGGACTACAGACGATTAAATGAGGCCACCAAGAAGGATCACTTCCCGCTGCCCTTCCTTGATCAGATTATCGAGCGGTTAGCCGGGAAGAGCCATTACTGTTTTCTTGATGGGTACTCTGGATATAATCAAGTGGCCATTGCGCCCGAAGACCAGGAGAAGACGACTTTCACCTGTCCGTTTGGGACTTATGCTTTCAGACGGATGCCCTTTGGTCTATGCAACGCTCCAGCGACATTCCAAAGGTGCATGTTGTCCATTTTCTCGGACATGGTGGGTAACTGTTTAGAGGTCTTCATGGATGACTTCTCGGTCTATGGCGACGGGTTTGATGCCTGTCTTGACTGCCTAGATCGTGTGCTGAAGCGTTGCATAGAGGTCAATCTTGTATTATCCTGGGAGAAGAGTCATTTCATGATGACTCAAGGGACGGTCCTTGGGCATGTCGTCTCCAACAGGGGCATGGAGGTCGACCCTGCCAAGGTGGATATCATCAGAAAACTCAATCCGCCGTCCAATTTGCGTCAGTTACGGTCTTTTCTGGGGCATGTCGGTTTCTACCGACGGTTTATTCAGGACTTCAGTCGAATTGCCCGACCGTTAACCGACTTGCTGACCAAAGACACCGAGTTTATTGTCAATGATAAGTGTCTTGAATCATTTGAGACTCTCAAGAATATGGTTGTTTCAGCTCCTGTCCTTCAGCCACCCGATTGGTCTCTCCCATTCGAGATCATGACGGACGCTTCAGATTTTGCCGTTGGGGCTGTTCTTGGACAGAGGAGGGATGGTTTACCGTTTGCCATTCACTATGCCAGCCGGACTTTAGATGCCGCGCAACGGAATTACACTGTGACTGAGAAAGAGATGCTGGCCGTGGTTTTTGCTCTTGATAAGTATCGATCATATATTCTTGGATCTAGAGTAACTGTTTACACCGATCATACCGCCATCCGGTATTTAATGGCCAAGAAGGATGCCAAAGCACGTCTCACCAGATGGATCCTTCTACTCCAGGAATTTGATATTGAGATTAAGGACAAGCCTGGAGTTAAGAATGTGGTGGCGGATCATCTCTCCAGATTGGAGAATCTTGAGGAATCTGAGCCCAGCGCACCTATCACGGAAACGTTCCCAGATGAGGCGATCTTAGCTGTCACCTCTATCCCATGGTATGCCGACTTTGTAAACTATCTTGTTGCCAAGACAGTCCCTCAGGGTTGGCCCAGGCAGAAACTTGAGACCTTCCTAGCTAAGGCCAAGTTTTACCATTGGGAGGATCCCGTCCTTTATCATGAAGGAGGGGATAGCATCTGGAGAAGGTGCATTCCTCAGGAAGAGCAGCATAGCGTCCTCACATACTGCCACAAGCTTGAGGCAGGAGGACATCATTCAGGAAAAAGGACAGCACAGAAGGTGCTTCAATCCGGCCTATGGTGGCCTACTCTCTTCAAGGATTCTGATGAGTTCGTGAAGGGATGTACTGACTGTCAGAAAATGGGAACCTGCGGACAGAGAGACATGATGCCCATGCAACCTATTCACTTCTGTGAAGTTTTTGATGCATGGGGGATTGATTTCATGGGCCCATTTCCTAAGAGTCAGGGATTCGAGCATATTTTGCTCGCTGTAGATTATGTCAGTCGATGGGTTGAGGCCATCCCCGCCCGAGCCGCAGATGCTAAAACCGTTTGCAAATTCTTGAGGAAAAATATCATTTCACGGTTCGGGGTACCTAGAGTTTTGATTTCTGACGGGGGGTCTCATTTCATCAATGACAAAGTTAGGGCCCTTGCTGACGAGTTCGGTATTGACCATCGGGTTGCCACTCCTTATCACCCTCAGACTAATGGTCTTGCTGAAGTATCGAATCGGGAGATAAAGACGATCTTGCAGAAAGTTGTCCGCCCAGACCGAAAGGATTGGTCACAACTTTTGGACTCGGTCCTATGGGCCTATCGGACTTC
The DNA here is from genome assembly GCA_037367405.1 of Ottelia alismoides. Taxonomy (NCBI): domain Eukaryota; kingdom Viridiplantae; phylum Streptophyta; class Magnoliopsida; order Alismatales; family Hydrocharitaceae; genus Ottelia; species Ottelia alismoides. The sequence continues at coordinate 3,088 of JAZKJV010003806.1, read as the reverse complement.
TTTCAAAAATCCATTGGGGACATCTCCTTTTCGTCTCGTCTATGGCAAGCCGTGCCATTTGCCAGTGGAAATCAAGCACAAATCTTTTTGGGCAGTTACTGAGCTACTTTTAGATCCCGAGAGTGTAGGAGATCAGAGACGAGCAGAATTGGCAGCCCTGGAAGAACTAAGAGACACAGCCTTTTCCAACAGCCTACAGTACAAAGAAAAAGTGAAGACATGGCACGATTCGCATATCAACCATAAACAGTTTGAGTCAAATCAGAAAGTATGGTTGTTTGATTCCAGGCTGAAATTATTTCCAGGGAAGTTGCAGAGCAAGTGGAAAGGTCCGTATGTGGTTAGGAAGGTACATGACAATGGCAGTATTGATATATCCGAACCGTCATCTTCATCCACCTTCCGCGTCAATGGTCAACGCCTAAAGCTATATCGAGATCATGATCCGCCGACCATGGACGTTGCCCCCATTCTTCTGGTATGAGATGTGTTCTTTGACTCATATCATTTGCATCTCGTACATGGTGATCACTTCCATCTTCCGCTGTACAAACCATCTGTTCATATCACTCTTTCGTCTGTTAATTTATTTTCTTCTTTTCTTCTTTTCCTTTTCTGTTTTCTTAATCCATCAATAAGTTGCCGCCCTTGTAGACAGTATCCATACTTAGGACGTACTTTGTCCTAAGTATAGGGGGGTGTGCACCCCGAGTTGTTCTATTCTTTTCGATCCTCTCCATTGTCTCCTCTTCTTATCTATACTTAGGGATATCTTACCCTAAGTATAGGGGGAGACAATCTGAGTAAGATCTGTTCATTCCCACCCTTGACCCTCCCTGCTTTGTGTACAGTCTGCTATACTTAGGATTAATTGATCCTAAGTATAGGGGGGACGGTCAACTTCTGATTCATTGATTCATCTATTTATTCCTTTATTCTTTAGACTTGTCTATACTTAGTACGAGTTATGTCTTCTCTTTTCTCTCCGATCTATGAGGACATAGCTCAAGCTAAGTATAGGGGGGTCGTATATACTGTGTATATACTTTAGCCATAACTCGTACTTTCGTATTTTTCTAATAAATATGGCTAATAATTCTTTAACAATTCATTAAAATTCGTAAGAAAAAGATGTTCTGTTCCTCAAAATTCTTTTTGTAGATACTGATCAATAAATCAGGTAAAAACGTTTCTGCAAAATGTTTGAAAAATAGTTTGAAAATCTTTGTGAAAAATCTATTGAAAACTATTTGGAAAATATTTTGCTACATGTTTTCAACCTTTGTAAAAATGTGTGGTTTGTAAAAATTTCTTTTCTTCGTGTGAAATAAAATGTTTGAAAAATGATTTGCAAATGGTTTGAAAAATGGTTGCAAAAATGATTTGAAAAACCTATATATACTGTTTGAAGAGCCTTTGCAAAATGATTTTCAAATATGTGTAAAATGTTTGTAAAAATTATTTTGGACTATAGTTTTCAAAAATTGTGTGAAAATTATTTTCAAATAAGTTTGGGGAATATTCACATCACAAAAAAAAAAATCCATCTTATGTATATATGTATAAAATTGACCACTTACCCTTGTAAATGCTTAAAATCCACTTCTTGTATATAAGAAGCACTCCCATGTACATATTTTAACCTAGTTTTCAGCCAAAACTTTTTGTTTTCAAAAATCCCAAAAACATTTGCAAAACTAAAATCCAAAAACATTTGAAAAATCTTTTTGAAAAATACAAAAAAATTGCATCTGCATGTGCATCATCATCATCTTTTCAAAAATTCATAAAAAGTTCAAAATCTTTGAAAATTGTATCACAAAAATATTTTCTGCATTTGCATGGCATGAGCATTTTTCGGATTGAGTTTGATAGTTGAACAAGTCTAAGTAAGATCCGGAGATTGGAGCTTGATTGGACCTTATAATCTATCTAATAACAGGAACCTTATAGGAACTGGGTTTGAGGTACTTCAGGTCTAGTTGACTTAATTCTTTGAGGATAACGGGACTTAGTTCAATGGATTCTTGACCGCCTAAGCAGAGTATTTCGGAGCACACGCACGACTCTTGTTGATAATGACCTAACCTGGACACCTGCACCATTCACATAGCTCTCCATGGACGAGGTGGTGAGGAGGCAGCTTCCTTTAGCTTGGGGTAGCATATGAGGGCAGTACTTCTAGGCGGAACCTCTCTTCTTCTTATAGTGAAGGAAGTGCACCTCAACTTGGTCTAGTGGTGATGAAGGCTAAAGACAGAGGCCGTGGGTTGCAATAAAGCTTCAAAAGAGGGATAGTCTACTGGCTCAAGAGGAAAATTTCTTGTATATATGCTGCACCATGTAGATATGTTGTACAGATGCAATTAAAAAAAAAAACAAAAAAAATGATGCAAAAAGAACTCCAAAAAGTGGTGGGTCGGATTGAAAATTTAATAACCCCACCGGAGTGTATATAGTCCAATAAAGCAAAAGCTTATGGTATCCATGTTACATCTCATGAAGCTTGCAGCGGGAGACTTAGCTACACTGGCTGAGCTTCCAAAAGTCTATACTTCTTCCCCCTCTTCTTGAGCTGGTTGTACTTGAACTTAGAAGGGAATACCCCGCTTCTCGAGGAAAGAGTTGCTAGACCGAGGCATTAGAGTTACCAGGTTGGGGGAGGTTGTTTCTTTGTCACTTCTGAGGTGGGGAGCTACATATCACTTACACTGTACGAGTCAGACTCATAGTCGTAAGAGTTTGCGTATGAGTTGAAGTATTTCTGACCTGGCTATTGAGGAGACTTGGACAGAGTTTTGGGATTCTCAAGGACTGTTGGATTTCAAACTTGGTTCTCATTAAGGGTCCGACCGCACTAAAATTCCAAAGGTCCGACTTAAACTCCAAACTTTGATTTTGCGAAGACAAGTTCGATAATTAAACTTAATCTAATTTTCTTCTTTTTCTTTTCTTTCTTTTCTTTTTGCACTTATTGCATAAGTGTTTGCTAGGGACTAGCAAAGGTAAAGTATAGGGGGATGATGAATCCACATTTCATCATCTTTATTCTATCATTTTGGCACCAAAAACCCTAGCAAATGCCTGA